>QZGG01003003.1:0-28736 GCA_006409495.1 Sedum album
TCTGCACTGTGATAACAAGTCTGCCATTCATATTGCGAAGAATCCAGTTTTTCATGAACGCACGAAGCACGTTGAGTTGGATTGCCATTTTGTTCGCCAAGCTTTCAACAATGGTCTTGTTTCCCCTCAGTTCATCCCCACTTTGGACCAGCCTGCCGACATGTTGACTAAGCCGTTAGCAGCGGATCTCCTCACACAGCTCAGCTCCAAGCTCAACTGTTCTGATGTGCCTCCAGGTTGAGCTTGCGGGGGGGTATTGAGCCATCCTCACACAGCTCAGCTCCAGCACAGCAACCGGCGGCAGAAGGCGCAGAAAAGCCCTAGTTGAGAATTCAAAATTAGGGTCATATTGTAATGTTATGTTTTCATATGGTGTTTTTGTAATTAACAAAACTTGAAGGACCTGTTTGTAAAACTGGAAAGGAGTTCTGTTATAACAGAATCTCCCTCCTGCGTTAATTTTCAATCAATACAATCTGCAATTTACTTTTCTTGATTTCTTGATGTCGCCGGAGCTCCGGTGATCTCTGTTCCGCTTCCGATCTTCATTTTCTTCAATTACCATTGCAAAGAACGACAACCCACATCGAAACAAGGTGTTTAACAGGCAATCTACTGTTTGCCTTCTTGCTCATGTCAACTTGGCAACCTGGACAGCCCTCAACGTAATAATCCTTCTCCAACAACGCCTCTCTGTATTCCTCTTCCGCCATGATCTTGTCAAATCAACACCTTTATTTTCTCTATAACAAAATTGCTCCAACAAAAACGAATCCTTTTTTGTCCAGATTAAATAATTGTTTTGAAAAACGACAGTGAAATGGGGTTTTGGAAATCTACGTCATTGTGGAAGTTTTGTCTATCGAATCTGTCATGATCTTTTGCTGGATTTTGAAAATTTGTTAGCTTTATTTAGTATGTAATTTTATAATAACTTTATTTATTCATACAAATTCAATGAATAAACTATTTTATTTATTTCCATATGTCACGTAATCATTTCCCATATTACACTTTCAATTCCGGTAAGAAATTAATTTTTTTGTGAGACTTAGAGACGTAAATTGAAATGATTTTTTTCTGTCTTACATAAATTTATTGGTAATCCTTAAACCCTTTCTTACACATTCATTAACATGCCATTAATGTTTTGGAAATCACTCATTTGTCCTGATAAGGCATTAATTTTACAAAAATTTATCCTGATTTATCATTAATTTTGCAAATTTAAATATAAAATTACAACAACTTCGCAAAAAGGCCGGCCCAAGTTTTCTTTGATTCAGTTGGAATGTATGTGAAAAAGAGAAGGGCCGGCCCAAAATGCGCGGTGTGAGTTATAGGCAGCTGGTTTGGTAGGTATATCGGATACAGACAAATCCCGTGAAAGTTAGGAAAACCAAATGCATCAATCTCTAATATTAATTATTACTACTAACTAATTTCTGTAATATTAAATTTAAAAAAATCATGCACTGCATAAATATGAACGCCCTTGACAGTTGGGGTGTCACCTTATCCAAATCAAAGTGTCCCCTTTTTGATGGAAACGATACGAGACTCCCTACTGCCCACGACACTCAAAGTTTAACTTAAATGTGGGGATGCCCTAACTTTATGGTGAAGGAAAATGACAGAAACAATAAGCAGATGACTCCCACATAAGACGGTCTATATTTTAACTCGTGGAAAGTCTTCAGTTTGCACGTTCACCATCATGCACATGTTTCCTTTACATATGTTCACGGTTAACTTTCCAACACCCATACTCAAATTCAGTTCAGTAAAAATTATTTGTTGTATGTAAAACGTATAAAATACATAAAATTATAATAAAAGTCGAAACGAACTGTTTTTAATACTCGCAACAAACAGAAGCGCAACACTATATCATGGTCCGTCAGTTACCATGTAAATCAGAAACGGAAGTTCGTTTCGCACGTTACAACGTTTCATCTGTTACTATTTGAATAACGGTTACGTTATCACAGTTAATAAAATATTTAATCATTTTTTATAAATATAAAATTGTTAATAAATAAAGTAAGTGTTTAATGCGTGCCACTACGCGGAAGATGGAGCCGACTGTTTGACAGCCGACATATTAAAGACGACGCCACCACCACCATGACCAATTTAACCATGGTTAGATTTTAACTCATCATTAGTCAACTTTTTCTCTCTCACATTATCTTCTTCAGCTTCGATTTGCTTTCTCGCGTCGCGACAAGATCCTCTACCGATTTCTGGGGGCTTCATTCTGGAAACGATGATTGGAGCTGATTGATGTTGTGAAAGTTAGCGACTTTGGTTAGTAGGTGAGTTGACTGGTTTGAATTTGAAACTCTGTATGTAATGAACTGATGATTAATTGATTTAAGGGTGTTTTGTTGTTGCAGCTGTTGATCTTGTTTTTTTTTGAGATTTTTGTCTGAGTAAATTTCTGTGCTTTTAGGAGTTTTAAGGTTTTGCTGGTATTTTTGGTCAACGGGTCTGATTTTGTTTGACTTTTAGCCCTAAATATGTGTTGTGTTGAATGATTTGGGTTTGGCTGAATGGAATTTAGGTGTTTTAGCTCCCCAAAGTCTAAAGCTTTTTGTTACTAATCAATGAAGGATTAGTTCCTTGAATCTGAGAATATCGTCTTTGCTGAGACTTTTTCTTGATTTACGCAATTTCTAAGCTTTCTTTGATGCTCTTTGTTGAATATTTTTGACAGGCTGTGTTACTTCATTTGCAGGAAAGCGATCAAATTTGATTGAAGAGTCGGAGATATTGTTTTGTGCGGCTTTTTGTTACCAAGTGAGTCTATATTTTGATAAATTAAGCTAGTGATTTGTGTTGATAACTTGTAACTCATGTTCAATTGGGATGGCTTGCAGGAGGAATATAATGAGCATCTTTGAGGAAATGAGTTTTTGTGACAATCTTGACTTCTTCTCTGCTCCCCCGGCGGAAATAGTTGTGTCGCCTGAGGCAACGGTTGAGGAGGATTATACTGATGATGAATTGGATGTTGATGAGTTAGAGAGGAGGATGTGGAGGGACCGAATGCTACTTAGGAAGTTAAAGGAGCAAAATAAAAATAAAGAAGGGTTTGATAGTGCAAAGCAGCGTCAATCGCAGGAGCAAGCTAGAAGAAAGAAAATGTCTCGTGCTCAAGATGGTATTTTGAAGTATATGCTTAAGATGATGGAAGTTTGTAAAGCTCAAGGGTTTGTGTATGGGATCATTCCTGAGAATGGTAAACCTGTTAGTGGGGCATCTGATAACCTGAGGGCTTGGTGGAAAGAGAAGGTTAGATTTGATCGTAATGCTCCTGCTGCTGTTTCAAAGTACCAGGCAGATAATTGTATTCCGGGCAGGGATGAGGAGAGTGAAGCGGTGGGATCAACGCCGCACAATTTGCAGGAGCTGCAAGATACCACTCTTGGGTCACTGTTGTCCGCGTTGATGCAGCATTGTGATCCGCCTCAGAGGCGTTTTCCACTTGAGAAGGGTGTTGCTCCTCCATGGTGGCCTACTGGAAATGAAGATTGGTGGATACAATTGGGATTGCCGAAGGACCAGGGACCACCACCATACAAGAAACCGCATGACCTGAAGAAGGCATGGAAAGTGAGTGTTCTGACAGCAGTTATCAAACATATGTTCCCCGACATTGCTAAGATCCGCAAACTAGTTCGTCAGTCCAAATGTCTTCAGGATAAGATGACAGCCAAGGAGAGTGCTACTTGGCTGGCCATAATAAACCAAGAAGAGGCTTTGTCTAGGAAGTTATATCCTGATCTCTATCCACCACTAAGTGCTGGAAGTGGCACTTACGTCATTGATGATACTAGTGATTATGATGTTCAGGGGGTAGATGAGCTGAACAATGAATATGAGAATCAGAAACCTCAAGATGCGAACGTGTATAGTTTGAGGACTGGAGGAGCTCAAGACAGGATAATATATCAGACACCAGCTCCTACTGTTAAAACTGAGATTTTAGATGGCACTCTAGATTTCTATCAAAAGAGAAAGCTTCCATCTACAAATGATGTGCAAATGACGATGGATCACAAAATATACACATGTGAGTATCCTCATTGCCCCTATGGTGATTACCGTCTCGGATTTCTTGACAGGACCTCCAGAAATAATCATCAGAGGAGCTGCTCTTACCAAAACAGCTCTTCTCAAGGGTTTGCCGTGCCAAACTTCCAAGTTATCAACCAGAATATAGCTCCTGTTAACATTTCTTTTTGTCAACCCAACCCAACAGGTGGATTTATGAATCAAAATCCGCTCCCAACACTAGGCTTGAACTTCCTGAAGATGCACAAAAGAAAATATCTGAGCTTATGACAGTCTACAATGCTAATCTACATCAGAACAGTGGTACGGATGGGGTTGGGCGTCTTGAGCTCGAGCAGCCCCAGCAACAGCAGCAGGTTTGCCTACCACAGCCCCAGCAGACATTTCAGTTCCAAATGGATGACAACCTTTATCCGCAGAGGCCTATGTTGGGAAACAATATGCCAGGAGATACAAACATGTCGTTCAACAATTCAGTCTTCTCAACAAATGGAATTCAGTTTGATCAAACCCAAGTGTTTGACTCCCAGTTTGTGCGCTAATACAAACGACAATATGCCCGATTTCAGATTTGAGTCACCATTCAACTACCCATCAACTGATTTTCCCATGGATCCCAAACAAAGCAAGATATGGCCGTCTGGTATACATGAAGAACTGAACCGCCGTCATGTTGCTTAACAGCGACCTTTGAAATTCACAAGGAATGTGTTCTAAATCACAGCGTATAGGTATGGTCAAAGAATCATATGCCCGTATTTAGTTAGTATAATATGCTTATTTATTTTGCAAGATTGAGTACAAGGTTTTGGTAACTTATGGTATGGTTTCAAAGCCTTCTAGGTAGTTGCGGGAAGGCGAATAAAGGAAGGATCAACTGCCTTACCCTGAAGTTAGTGTTGTTTTCTTTCCTCACAGTTAGGTGTGCCTTTTTATTGATGTGTCTTGTGATCTCGACAAACATAAACCATACATATTGATATGATAATATTACCGATAACTTGTTTTTTTTTTTTTTGATTAAAAGGCCAAAGGCCAAAGGTACAATTCGAGGACTTAAAAGGCTAACTAAAAGTTAGTCTGACGCATTCTAGTCTAGATATATAGAAGAGTAAAATGAGGACTAAACCGAGTACTTTGCCTCGGTACGTACAAAGAATGTGTATCAGACTGCAAATAAAAGTGCGTCCATACTGATCGTCTGCCGAGAACTCCATGATAATAAAAAATGATGACTGTTGACTTTAGAAATATATTCTCGGAAGAGAAGCAGGCGTGGACTAAACAAACTGGTTCAGGAGGATATAAATGAACCGAGCAGGCGTGGAGTAAACAGGAAAGTCAACATTTCAAGACACGTGGGACCTCAATCCACGTGACAAAGCAAGGCAAGTCAACCACGTGTTACAACCACGTGACAGGGAAGCTAACGTGTTACAATCCAAGGTAACGTGTTACAACCACGTGGCGACAGCAGAACAAGGCAGGGGAGCAGCACCGTGACTCACCCGAACCCAAGAGGAGCAGCGATGGAAGCGCCACCACACGAAGCAATCACCGCCGAAAACGGAGCAGCCACAGCCGCTACATGAAGCAAACTACAACCCAGCAGCCCGCGACGTTAGGCAACGTATCGGCAACCACAACCGGCAACCTGAGCAGCGCCGAAGCACAGAAAACAGAACAAAAGCAGCGCCAGACAGCAGCAGCCAACGCAGACATCAAACGAAACAGGCGGCACAATTCGCAGAACAAAACATGCAGAAGCACGCAGAAACGGCAAAACCAGCGAAGACAACGCTGAGCAGAGCAACAGCAGGAGCGATCAAGGAACATCAACATTAGCAGGCAGCTGCTGCAAAGCCAAAGGCAGGGACATCAACATCATCAGAAAGGCAGCGGAGGAAGAGAACAGCGACAGAAAGACATCGGGGACGGCGGCGGCGGTGAAAGGTATGGATGGCGAACCGGCCGCCGTCGTCCACCGAGGAGGGACAAAACCCAGAAACCCCCTAGCCACCTCACGCGGACAGCTACAAACTCAGCCACCAGCCTCAGAGCAACCGCACCAGGCGGCGAGAGACGATATTACCGATAACTTGTTGGCGGGCTATATATTTCCTTAGTCTTGCAAATTTCGACAAGTGGTAGATATATTTTTCCTTGCTTTCTCGTGACTGTTTTATTTCTTGCATTATAATGTGTCCTGAAAATGACCTGCTTAATCTGTCATAGCATGTATCTTAACACTACAGTTGAGTGCTTGACGAGTAAGGATCAGGTGAAAAGTAGATTTGAGTTATAAAATACAAACAGATCTGGATCGTTAAATAATTAGATCGGACGGTTATTAATTTGGGGGTCGAAATGCAATTAAACGAAACATTAAATACGATATCATTATTTTGGAAACGTAGAAAGGGTAAATTAGTCCAGAAAAAATCAAGAATGAGGCGGAAACATATTAATAGGTGGATATTAATGAGTCTGAATTTAAAAAATTGAAAGTCGGTTACTCAATCCCTTAAAATAAGGGATTGTTATTAATGATAATATTTGAAAAATATGTTATCAGTACTGGGAATCCCATCCAAGTCATACAACTACGCGACCAACATTTGTATCAACCTTATATAAACAACAATTTAGTAAATCTCAGCTTCACCAACATTTGTATCAACGTTATCAAGATTCACGAATTGACACCTTATGATTCATGAATTGTTGATATGATTCGTGAATTGCTATACTATGATTCATGAATTGTTGATATGATTCGTGAATTGTTATACTATGATTCATGATTTGTTGTACTGTGTTTCATGTGACATAAACTCATGTGACACGATTTGATCAGAAACAATTCATGATTTGCTTCTATATTAATTATTGAATCGTGTCCTATCAAATCGTGATCCATGTTATGTAGCGGCAAGCCGTGGATATTGTAAAAGACTATTTAAATACTTGAAATTGGTATGATTCATAGTTTGCTATTGTATGATTCTAGAATCATATCCTATCAAATCGTGAATCATGCCAGAATGTATGAGTAGTCTGAATTTAAATTAATTAATTGTATGATTCTATCAAATCGTGATTCATGCTATATAGCAGTGAGTAGTGGATATTGTATAAGACTATTTAAACACATGAAATTTACATGATATTAATGAGAATATTTGAAAAATATTAATGGGTGGTTATTAATGAGTCTGAATTTAAAAAATTGAAAGTCGGTTACTCAATCTCTTATTTTAAGGGATTGTTATTAATGATAATATTTGAAAAATATGTTATGCTTGTATTTCCATTATTGCCCTTTTGTAATTTTTTGTATTAATTAATATTCTTTAATTATAACCGTTGATTGAAATCTAATGAGTGGTTTAGATTTGTTTGCATTTTATAACCAATCTAGCACTTTTTATTTGATCCATTCTCGTGCTTGACATGTTATAACATGTTAGCATCAGACTGTAGTGTTGTGTTAGGTCTATTTTGCCAAATGTTGTGGGTTAATGATGGCATGGAAGATAGTTTGGGATTGATCGGTCCGATGAAGGTATTTTGCGATACGTCAAGTCTTTGAAGCTGATAAAATGAGGTCAGGTTTTGAGGAACACTGAGCCTGAAGCTGTTCCAACTGAGCACAATTCTAACCAGTTTGTTGGAAAGTTTAGGAAATTTTGAGCATAAGAAATTACCTTCCAAGTCAAGAATTTGCAAGTTATTAAAGCAGTGCAAATCAGGTAGCTTTAGAAGTTGGAACACTTAAGCTGTTCTGTATAATTTACGAAATTAACCTCCGTCTATGAAATCCAATACATTTTCTGTAATTACAAATTGACCCCTATACTAAATCTAATTTACGAAGTTACTGTTGAGGTCCCCGCCGCAAGATGAATCACGCGCTAAGGCTGATGCCGGCGCTGGTCCATGAAGAGGTGTTCCTTTTGCGTCATTGATTCTAGTGAAACAGGGATTGGCTGGACCTCTTAGGGGAGTTGGTGAACCGGCGCCGGAGATGATGCAGCCGCCGATGATTGTAAGGCCTCTGCAAATGTCTCCTCCGCCAAAGTTTCAGATTAGATGGCTACAGCCGCAGATGCAGGTTCAGCAGTTATGGCAGAGGCCGGGAGGGCCTCCTCCGCTGAATAGTTTCAAATGCCGCCTCAGTAGTTTGGGGATAGGCTTATGATGCCTCCACCTTCACCTAGGCCTGGAATGCAGGCGCCGTCACCAGGTGGAGATCCTGTGTTTAGTCCTAGGCCAGGGATGCCGCATTGCCGCCAACACCTCAGAATTAGCAGTAATAATTTTGGTGAGTTTTACAGTTTTCATTTGATTTTATGGAATTGTGGCTCCACACTTACTTTATAATTGTTGTGATTTGTTGGCTGGGCTTCCATTTTCACATTTATGACACTTATTACTTAACAACCAACATACATCTTTGGTTGCAGGTTTTAAATGTCTTGTGGGGATCATCACAAGAGGAAGTGGTAATATTAAAAATGTTGTCTGTTCATAATTTATAAATCTCAACATGTTATCATCAATGTCAAAAAAATACTAAACTACATTTGTCAACAGTGATCACTAGTGTTTTTTCAATCTCATCTCGAAAACCAGTGTGATCTACTCTTTTCTTCATTTTGATCAGCATCATCGGGTTCTCGATCTATGCACAAAATGCCTTCCCTGTTTCGGTAAGATACTTTTCCTTTCCACACTTGATTTCCCCATATGTACTTCATTTCCAAAAATGTCTACACACAAAACGTTTATAGGTTCAGTTTCCAAACTACTATTGTTTGATTTCCTAAGCAGAGAACGGCTGGGTGCGGTTTCCTGGATGCTAACTGCATTTGTATGGATTGTGTGGTTTGGGTGCTTGAAAAAGACAGTGGGAGATAACTACATGATATATAAAGATCCGGATCAGCCACCGATCTTCGAATTAAAGATCTTATGAGTAGAATGACCCTGAGTGAGAAAATTGGTCAAATGCTTCAGCTAGA
Organism: Sedum album; assembly: GCA_006409495.1. NCBI lineage: Eukaryota > Viridiplantae > Streptophyta > Magnoliopsida > Saxifragales > Crassulaceae > Sedum > Sedum album. The sequence continues at coordinate 9,105 of QZGG01003003.1, forward strand.
ACGTAATACAGCTACTCAAAATATAATGAAGACTTATTCCATTGGTAAGCTTTAGTGAATTAATTCCGGTAGACTTCAAATTTTTGTATACTGGCTTCACCTTAACGGTTAAGTTGTGTGATTATATGTGCATATATAACTTTGGATTATGATAAATGAGTGAATAAATGGAAACAACTTTGGTTGTTCTTCAGGCAGTGTACTAAGTGCTGGAGGTAGTTCGCCGGGTCCAAACGCCACCGTTGAAGATTGGATTAATATGGTAAATGACTTTCAGATAGGAGCTCTATCTAGTAGATTAGGGATTCCAATGATTTATGGAATTGATGCTGTCCATGGCCACAACACTGTTTATAATGCTACAATATTTCCGCACAATGTTGGGCTTGGCGTCACCAGGTTAGTCATTTAATGTGTAAATATAGTTGGTACCTTTCAGTGTCATAGTTATAACATTAATTGAGTTTACAGAGACCCTGATCTTGCCAAGAGAATCGGTGCCGCAACAGCTCTGGAAGTTCGAGCAACTGGTATCACATACACTTTTGCTCCGGCTGTAGCGGTACTTTATAAACAATATTCCTTACTTATAATTTATAAATGTTATGCTATTAGTTTCTGAGTTTCCAATGGACTTGTTCAGGTGTGCAGAGATCCGAGGTGGGGTCGCTGTTACGAAAGCTACAGTGAAGATACTAGAATTGTCCAAGACATGACAGCTATAATTAGTGGACTGCAAGGAGATAACTCACAAAGTTCTCCCAAGGAAATCCCTTATGTCATAGGAAGGTATATTATACTTTGCGTCCCATCAGTGTTTAATAGAAATTTTTTCTTACTTCTACACTTGGAATTTTCCTTGTCACTTCAGGAATAAGGTTGTTGCTTGTGCAAAACACTTTATTGGCGATGGAGGAACAGCAAAGGGAATTAATGAGAATGATACTGTTATTGACATGAATGACTTGCTCAGATTGCATATGCCTCCTTATGTTGATTCGATATCAAAGGGTGTCGCCACGGTGATGGTATCGTACTCCAGCCTGAACGGGCGAAAGATGCATACCAACAAAAATCTAATCACTGGATATCTCAAAAACAAATTAAATTTTAAGGTGACTTGTTCAGACTATTGAAACTGACATTTCCAGAAATTATAAGCAGGATAAATACTTTTTTCGTCCAGTCCGAAGTAATGTATCATTTGTATTGTATGGTAATGTTTTTTTTACTTTACTTTCATTCCTTGAACTAGCAGGGATTCGTTATCTCGGATATGGGAGGAGTCGAAAATCACACCACCTCCTCATAATTACACATACTCTATTCTTTCGGCAATCCAAGCTGGGATTGATGTGGTATGTTGCTTGACTGTACTTACCAGCCACCTCATTCTAATAACAAAGCTCATTTCATCATCACAGGAATTTATGTACATCCAATTATTTTGCAGGTAATGCTAGCAGAAATGAACTTCACTAAGTTCATTAGTGAACTTACTTCTCTTGTCACCAATGGATATGTCCCTATAGAGCGAATCGATGATGCAATTTCACGGATTCTGCTAGTAAAGTTCAATATGGGAATCTTTGAGGAACCTCTTGCAGATCTCAGCCTTGTCCGTGAACTTGGCAGTAAAGTTAGTTTATTTACAATATTTTTCGCATGGATATGAACCTTCTTTCTATGGTAATATTTTTCGGAGAAAACTTCTCCACTGATTACACTGTGTTTTTACTTCATTTACAAGTGAAGGCTCACAGAGATTTAGCGAGGGAAGCAGTAAGGAAATCTCTCGTACTCCTGAAAAATGGGGGAAATGTGAGAAATGCACTGAAGTTGCCACTGTCTAAGAAAGCGCGGAAGGTCTTAGTAACTGGTACCCATGCTGATAACTTGGGTTATCAATGTGGGGGGTGGACTATAACTCATGAAGGGGTCAGTGGGAATAACTACACAAGGGGTAACAACTGAACAATTTAGCATTTGTACTGGTGTATATATAGCTTCAGTAAATCTGCATGGTTCTCAGTGTTTTTACCTGTGAATAGGTACTACCATTCTCAGTGCCATAAGATCTACGGTTGACTCGAGCACGGAAGTGATTTTTCGTGAGAACCCTGATGCAGATTTTGTAAATTCCAGCAACTTTGCATATGCAATTGTGGCTGTTGGTGAATACCCATATGAGGAATCAGGTGGAGATAGCGAAAAACTCACAATGGTTGATCCCGGCCCAAATGTGATCAACAATGTATGTGGAGCGCTGAAATGTGTTGTTATCGTCATTTCTGGCCGTCCCATTGTAATTGAGCCGTATATTTCTTCCATTGATGTTCTGGTGGCGGCATGGTTACCTGGAACAGAAGGTCAAGGCATTACTGACGTCCTTTATGGGGACTATGGATTCACTGGAAAACTCGCGCGCAGCTGGTTTAAAACAGTGGATCAGCTACCAATGAATGTTGGGGATTCAGTTTATGACCCGCTTTTTCCTTTTGGCTTCGGTCTCACAACTGAATCATCTCAAAGTATTTTCAAGAGGTAATTTCTGACACTTACTAGTAATACCATACCACTAATTTCCTTTAACAGACTGTAGGTATGCCTTGCACTCTTTCTGATATTTCTCTTCTACCAATGATGGAATACATTCATATGTGTGCAGGTCAAATTCAGCAGGAACTGATGAAGGGGCATATATCTCATAATTTTACAGTAAGTGGCCGGAAAAGATGGACATGAAACATCGGCAGATGAAAGCTGCCTACATGGAATTGACCCAATGTTAGCTCTCTCATTTTTACTCTAAATAATGGCATACATGTTCTGGCTGGTGAAGCCCATTTTCTAAATACCAAAGACTTCTGTTAGAGCTATATTGATAAACATAGCATGGCCACGGATAGCATGAGTAATGTACCTGCTTTGTACACCTAAGAAATCAAGAAGACAAACAACTGTGTCCGAGTACTCGTTCGATTCACCAGCGGACATATTAGCACATTTGTTCCTTCATGCCAGCTAAATACAATGGTTTCAATAAAGAGACAACTGAATCACATAACAAACTTTTTGCCAGATCTTTTCTTGATATCCTGCACAATATCATGCTTTTTCTAAAGAATAGAGTTTTTTTCTTGATATCCTGCACAATATCATGCGTACTCATAGGAAACACAAATACCCACAGCCCAAACTGTCAACCTTAGCTGCAAAATGTGGCAAAAACATAATAATGGTGAAAAAGATGTATCACAAATTGATGCAAAAATAGAGCAACCAATGACAGACACCAGCTCTCTTTTCGTTTCAACAGGGCACAAAGTATATGAATTGGATGTATATGGAGAACAAGGATTCCTTGATTCCACATCCTTCGCAAATAGAGTTGCTGTAATTTATAGATCAGATGAACAAATCCAGCCACATCAGTAAAGAACATAAATTAGCCAATAGCTATTTATACCTTTACTTATCAATTACTCGTTTCTTGATTCCCTGCAGAATATCAAGCATCTTCTGGAAAAAAATCACAATATCTCTTGGATCAGATCACAAAAATACATTACTTGGGGTGTCATTTAGATAAAGATCCATTCTCTTGATAACTCGCACAAGATAAATGCATACACATTACACTATCCAAGTTACAGGGTCAAGTCGCAGTCTTTCGATAAGAACCCACAATGAAAGGATAAAGATCCCCTTCAAACCAAAACCAAAAATTATTTTAGGACATACCAATTTAATAAACTGATCCCACACTTTTGAAAATCAAGGGCAACATGCTTTTTGCCATCTTGTAAAACAAACACCCACAATGAAAGGATAAAGATCCTTAAAAACCTCATTTTAACCCACATCGGATTACGATTTCGTAAAAACCTCAAATTTCAGAAAAAATCCAATCCACTGGGTAAATTTCAAAAGAAAGAGAAGGAAAACCAATTCTATCGAAATGAAACACCCTAATCATAACCATCACTTAAACCCACATCCGATTACGATTTCGTAAAAATCTCAAATTTCAGAAAATATCCAATCCACAAAACCAACTAGGTAAATTTCAAAAGAAAAAAAAGGAAAACCATTTCTTTCGCAATGAAACACCCTAATCATAGCCATCACTTTTATCCCACATCCGATTTCGATTTCGTAAAAACCTCAAATTTCAGAAAAAATCCAATCCACAAAACCAACTGGGTAAATTTCAAAGAAAGAAAAGGAAAACCAATTCTTTCGAAAAAACCCTATCATAGCCATCACTTTTATCCCACATCCGATTTCAATTTCGTAAAAACCTCCAATTTCAGAAAAAATCCAATCCACAAAACCAACTGGGTACATTTCAAAAGAAAGAAAAGAAAAATCAATTCTTTCGCAATGAAAGACCCTAATCATAGCCATCACTTTTATCCCACATTCGATTTGGATTTCCTATAAACTTCCAATTTTAGAAAAAATCAAATCCATTGGGTAACTTTCAGAAGAAAGAAAAGAAGAACCAATTCTTTCGCAATGAAACACCCTGATCATGATCAAGCATAGCATCGCATCACCTTTTTCACACATCCGATTTCAATTTCGTTAAAACCCCCAATTCCGAAAAAATCCGATCCAAAAGAACCTAATGACTTTCCGTAAAACAAATCAACCATCACAAGGCAACAAAACAAAACGAAATCATTACCGAATGACGATCGCCCAAACCACTGACTCGAACGCCAACCGCGGCTGGGTTCTCCCGCTCCTCCGGAGTTCTCGATCTTTCGATACCCTAAGCTTTATATTTATAGAGTTTCACGACGTCAAAATAAGGCTGCGTCGTATAATAGATAACGTAGAATAACACGTTTAGGTGTTCAATTATGATGTCATAATAACGCCGATTCATAGATACGATGACGTTTAATGTCGTTGAGCTTCATACATGCAACTGTTTTCACAAATTATGATGTCATAATAAGGCTGCTACTTGTTATTATGTTGTCATCAAAACTCATTCCCTAAAGTTGTTTTGAGATGATTTTAATTTACTTCTAAGATAAGTGAAGTTATGTTGTAACTTGTAACAATTATTTCATTACATTAAAGCGCAAGCAAACTAGACTCTGCAAAAGTGACTAGGGAACCTCAAATTTGCAAGATGCCATCACTTTGGTTGGCTGGGAACTGAATCTGCAATGGTAACTATATTTTTAGCTAGCTCTGTTTTGTTGGCGCCCACAAGTTTGTCAAACTGCTGTCCATCTCTAAGGAAGAAGAAAGTTGGAGTGGCTTTAATTTCCAACGATGTGCTGAAATCCTGCAAATCATAAATACCAGAAAAAATTGTAAATATAGAGGGCATTCTCATTTTCAAGCTCGAAAGCCAATACATGGAAGTGATACACAATCAATATACTGGAAAAGCTTCGCGAAATGATTAGAGTTTGCAGGATTTGTACTAACCACCAATTCATCAACATCAACAGCAACAAACATCAAAGAAGGGTATTGTTCAGATAGTTCTCGATAATATGGGGCTATTACTTTGCACGGGCCGCACCATGTTGCACTGAAATTCGCAACTACCTGCAACAAATTTGGGACTGAGAAAAATCAAGCATATTTCCATATTTTCCTAATTCAGCGGTAAATATCACATTTAATATCAAACTGCATTTATAGTTCAGTGTTCAAAAAAATCCAAAAATCCAAAATGATCAATAGAAATTTAAATAACAAACATATGCAACTATATCAATGATTCAAAGAACTATCTGAGTTTTGCAGTATGAAGTCCAACAAGAAAACACCAATTGGATAACTGGATAAGCATGGCACTGGCCTATACAGTCCTCATATTCAAAGATGAAACATGGCAGGAACATTAGTCTGAGAAAAATGCCTCTATCAAATCATTCAACACACGGGAACGGGTACCATATATACTAAATAGTTCATTAATAGCCTCCCTTAACTCCCGGCCATATAATATAATATCATTGATTTTCAAGTGGTTTCAATTTGCACACACTTGAGAGAAATTTAGATCATACATTCACACAATCTTGTGCAGACTTTTTGCTTCAGAAAGCTTTGCTTCCCATGCCTCAATTGTCTTAGTGACTTGTACGTTTCCACCAGCAAACTCAGTATCATCATCATCATCATCGAATCCTTGTCATTTTCAGCCTGCTGCAGGTGCCATCCAATAAAAATTTAGACTAATAATGCTCTGTCACATAGCAACTATACACTAAAAAGTGTAAAAAAGAATTCATATGAGAGATGGATGAAAATAAGGTGCAATTTATAGTTTTAAAATATTTTCATTATATTTTGAAACATCACATGGTTGGCTGGCATATGCAACCCTTGACTGATTTCTTTGATATAAGAGAAGCTATTCATCATTTTTAAAACACAACCAATGCCATTTCCAAAACAGAAGCTATACTAATTTTTTGTAGAAACTATTTAATGATCTGTGAACCCATAAATTTACTAGCATAAACTGATAATAAAACCAAAGGTTGCATTTTAAGCATTGAAAAGGGAATTAATCAATCAGAAGAAACTGCACGTTTTTAAGGTACTAGATGACTAACATTTGACCAACAGATACCCATTCGGGCGCCACGAGAAGTTCCCAATTGAGGACTTGACAAACCTAAAGGACAGACAGAAAGGCTTGAGAAAAATAAAGTTTAACAATATGGATTACAACTTACAAGAGTAAAAATGCAAAAGAGCATAAATCATAGGAGAGATCAACAACAACGCTTTTGAGGCAACCCGAAATGTAAAAATTGAGCCGCTACCACCACACCGAAGTACTTAAACATTAAAACTGATCTTCCATGCATAGCCTAAAAAGGGTTTCATCAAAAACCTAATCTTGCATCTGAATATAGACTAAATAAACTCAGCATCAGCAAAACACACATTAAAGGCTTCATCTTTGAACAATAACCAATCAATTAGAAGAAAAAAACAACTCACCAATGTTCTACCTGCGCTTCTCCAACGTCTTCCGCTCTCGTTGACCTCGGCAGTAGCAAGTAGCAGACTAGCAGCAACCTGTCGCCAGACAGGGGAAGTTAAAGAATTCAAGAACCCCATAGCTGATCTCCGTTGACCATTGACGGAGATCGTTGACGTTGACCTTCTGAAAAGTTGGGCTTAAATGACCCATACCCCTTACCTAGCCCGATTTTAGACATCCGCTATATTCAATAATAAAATAAAAATCACTAATAAACACATTCTTACGCTTTAATCATTTTAAAAAAATTCTTTATTTATAAAAAAATATTTTTGTAACAGTTTATTATTCATCGAGGTAACGTGCATAAGGTGGTGTAGGCTCAAGCTTATCCAGCAGCAGCATCATTTTCGTTAAATATTTATCATTTCAAAACTCTTAAATCAAATTAGAAAAGTAATTCGTTCGTAGCCTGCAATTTATTCAAAATAAAATTTTAAGAATTAAATTAATCATATCTCAAAAACAAAACGTCAATCATCACATTCGTATTAAATGTAAAATCAATCAAAACCCCCCACGGCCCACCTAATCCATCTCTCAATTATATACTTCCTCTGTCTCTTAATGTTTGTCCACTTTTCATTTTGAACGTCCCCTTAAGTTTGTCCACTTTCCTTCAATATCAACCACACATTCTACATTTTTACTCATATATTTATAAATTATTCTCAACCACACATTTCATACCTTCTTTCTACCTTAAAAACTGTGCAATTCATACTTTTGACAAACAAATAGGGTCGGATGGAGTACATAAATAAATAATTATAAAATTAATTAATATTCTGTCCAACGCAATCTCCACCTCGCACTCTTCCTCGCCACGTCAGCGTCTCAATCTTAACACTCTTTCTCCCCTCTCTCCATTTTGTCTTCTTCTCTCTATCTCCTAAACCCCAAACTCCGACTCCCGACTCCGACCTCCGCCGTCACTTTCCGGCTCAGTTATGTTTTCCACGCCGTCCATTCTTCTCTTCTCCATAATCCTCGCCCTCCCACTCCTCTTCCTCTACGGTCCCCGATTCCTCTTCCTCCCTCTCAATCCACCATCCGACATCCCACTCCACGACGAACTCGCCGACATCGCTCTCTTCCGTCGCGCCGCCCTCTCGTCCATCATCCCGCGCTCCTCCGCATCCACCGTACACCGCTTCGGCTCCACTAATCCCAAACTCAAGATCGCTTTCATGTTCCTAACCAACTCCGATCTCGCATTCGCTCCACTTTGGGAGAAGTTTTTCGAATCTCACGATGGACTTTACAACATCTATATACACTCCGATCCGACGATCGAAGTCGCTAAACCTGGAGGTGTGTTTGAAAATCGGTTTATAGATTCGAAACGTACGCGCCGCGGATCACCGACGCTGATCTCCGCTGCAAGGCGATTGCTCGCTACAGCTATTTTGGACGACTCGTTGAATTCGTACTTCGCTTTGATGTCGCAGTCTTGCGTACCTCTACACTCGTTCAATTATGTTTACTCCATGTTGTTTCAGAACCCGTCCTTCTTCTCATTCCCCTTCAAAAAGCATATGCGGCCGAGTTACATTGAAATTCTGTCGGAAGAGCCGACGTTACCTGAGCGGTATATAGCCAGAGGGAAAGATGTGATGCTTCCGGAAGTTAGGTATGATCAGTTTAAGGTTGGATCACAGTTCTTTGTGCTTAATAAGGAGCACGCTCTAATGGTGATCAAAGATCGGAGGCTTTGGAGGAAGTTTAAGCTTCCGTGTTTGAATGTGAATTCTTGTTATCCGGAGGAGCATTATTTTCCAACACTGCTAGCGATGAAGGATAAAGAAGGTTGCAGTGGGTACACATTAACTAGGGTGAATTGGACGGAGAGTACTGGTGGCCATCCACATACTTATTATCCTGATGAAGTGTCGGCAGAACTTATTTATAAATTGAGGGAATCAAATTTCAGCTCTGAGTATTTGTTTGCCAGGAAATTCGCACCTGAGAGTTTGATGCCATTAATGGAGATTGCTGAGTCTGTCATCTTTAAAGATTGAAGGTACAATTTTGATTTTCGGAAAAACAATTTTTAATTGCTAATTTCTGTTTGGAGGGGATTTAGGAATCCCAGTGATTTTGAGATCTTGGTGGTGTTGGGTGGTATTGTTGAGTTAGCTGCATAGAGAGTTTGCATTTTGGATTGTTTGGGATTTAAGATTTTGTAAATGTTAGTTGAAGCCTCACATTCAGGCATTGTGTGTGCGTTTGGTGTTGGATGATTTTGGGTGCGCGGCTTTCTTCCAAGGTTTGGTGTCCCTAACATTTCACCAAACATGTAACTGGCATATTGGTTGTTTAGTTCATTTTTAGGAAGCCAATTTGCAGTTTGTGGAGTATTTCAATGAATGTGGCTTTTCGTTTGGTTGAACAGATTTTGTGTGAAAGGATTATCAGGCACTGTTTGTTTTGTTATGGTTACTGTGAGGTTACTGATCCTATTAGTGTACGCATTCTCCATTTCCATCTGATGCTTGGAAGATAGATTAGTTACCTTAATTAATTAGGTTTGGGGTGAGTTGATGATGACATGATATTAAATGACCCTTTTGTGATTCAACTACTAAAAAGGTTTGTAGTGCCTATTATTGACTATATTTATTGCCAGAATTGACTTTTTGAGTAGCCCCTTTAAAAGATCAAGTTGATGATGTACCTTGATAGGGAGAGCAAGATTAATTAATTTGGCAGATAGTTTGAACAAATAATATGAATAGATTTGTTTAAATTTCTATATCTTTGTTTAAAAATTAATAGTGGCGGGATTTATTTTAGTTTATAGAGTGCACACTCGTTATTGGACCATGAAAGGTTCCACGCCTGTCAGGTTCTCTTAGGTACTGCTAATATCTTAACATATCAATGGGAATAAAATAGTGGAATAATCGTAATATATTAGATATGGTGATTGGTGAGGACAAAAAGTGAACCATTTTAAATAGCTCCCATAACATTTGTAATACCTTAATGTCATTGTGTGGTAGTGGTTTCTGCGGGTTTTTTGTATGATTTCACTGTACACTAACACGGCACTTATTATTACGTGACTTGTTGCGATCACGGCAAGTGAGTGAAAATGTAGTGAAAAACGTTAACACTGATCACCGAAGTGATGTTTTTATATTCCAGTCAAGAAAGTTTTTAAGAAAATCACCCTGCTGATACGATACATTTACTAATTTGCTCGAAGTCTATTATTTAGATGTGATAGATAAAGTGAGGCTTGAAATTAGTAAAAGTTTTTGTTAAAATTCGATTGAGAATTATTGTGATGCTCTCGGTGTACATTCTAAGTGCTACGTTTGTATATCATATATTCCTTTCTTGTGGCTGGTGCATACATCTAATTAAATTCATGTTTGGGACAGGGAATAATTGTGAAGGTGCTTTGGCTGGTATATTTATGAAGTAGACAAAATACAATTGAAGATAATGGGGAATCGAGGGGCCCAAACTCAATGCAAGTTTGCAGTGATGTTATATGGCATGTGTAAGTGGTCTATGTTGGCAAGTGTATATAGAAAACAAGTTAGACCCTTTCAATAGGTCCTGTTCGGGATCCAAAGTTTGAGCTTGATGGCATAATGTGGAGTCCTGTAGATCAGGAAAAGAAACAAAATGTAAAAGGTGAGCACACAGAGCAATGTTAATGACCTTTTGCCGTGTGCTTTCCTTCACTTTTATTTCTTGTTTGAGGTTTAGGATCTCCCATTTGCCGTTGTAATTTGTAAATAACCATTTCAAGTTGTACATCAGTGGGAATGAGATTTTTAATGCAATGACTATTAATTTTCTCAATCAATTATTTTCATTTCCTCTTTTTACTGATTTGTGGTGCAAAAACTTAGTTTAAGTTATATCCCCAAACTTGAACAACATGAGAACAGTGGGTCTTGATAATGCATTACACATGTTTGCGGAGGTTTAATTTTTCATGTCGGAAAGATTCGGCTGGTGCATTAGGCAACCTCAGCTAGACTGCTAGACGATACGGGTATAGAGTCATAAACTCATAACCGTTACTGCAGGTTTCAAAGAAGAAAAATAAATTATTATTCAACAAACTCTGAATTCAAGGATCAAAGCACACATACTAGTCAGTAGTGAAGTGGATGCTTCCTACAGATCTTGAATCCAAGGATCAATGCTACACAGTGACGAGTCTTTGAGACTAGCAGTCGGGTAAGTGTTGCTTCCTGCTTACAGATCCTTCCTAGTATATCACTTTGGGTCAGTCTCTTGAGTCATTCTCTTTTACAGTTAACTTACCTTTACTCAAATACTTGACACCCCAACACTTTTATAAACTTGATGCATACAAAATCAAAAAAGGAAAAAAGAGTCCTAAGGTTACTGTCATGAAAACAAAAATTACAGTCCAAATAAGGTAACAGACATTTCAAAAGGGCATGCAATATGAATTTATGTAAATCTGAAAACACAAAATCTGTAGCAGATCTAGCTGATAGCAATGTTAAATCTCTAGTAAAATTTAGGAGCACATTTCAAGAAGCTCAGACACAGCACTATTACTGTCTTTTGAGACAAAACACATATTCTAGTTAACTACTGTCTAGTGAGCTAATTAACAATCATTGAAAGCTATGTGAATTAAAACCTTCTTTTGCTCTTGTTTCTCATTCTAACTTTTTATCTTTTGACTGGTCTTGTAGACACTCAGTTTGATCATCTTTACTTTTCTTTTTTTGATCAATTACAGTCTCAGAGTTTGATGATCAGCTGCTGCATCAGATCCAAGGAGTAAGTGGTTTATCTCTTTTTACTTACTTTCATTCCCACCAACAATAAACTTGAAATTATTTGCTTTTTTGATCAACTTGTGATTTCATCAAAAGAAGCAGCAGCCTATTACACCAAGCTTCCTTTTTCCATTAAAGACTGTTAAAGCTTAAAGATGTACTACTCCTCATGTAGGGAAACCATGTCTCATTTCATCTACCTTTCCCTCAATAATGCCGATCAGTTATGTCCTGTCATCTAATATCTATGTTTGTCCGCTCTTCATTTCTTCAGTTTTTTAACATTTTCGATGTGTATTGCAGATAATTTTTCGACGTGGAAAACACATAATACCTAACTGTCTTTCTGTTATGGTAGCACGCGAAAAAAGGAAAACAATATGTTATTTTCACATCAAGTTCTGAAAATCCTTGACTATGCACAATAATCTGAATGCTTATTTTTGCTGGCATGGAAGATTGTCTTAAATGAAACTGCTTTTTCAAAGTTTTTTTATTTCTGAATTTGAAAAAAAGGAAGATGTCTTAGCTTCTTCTTTTTCTTTACGCGCAGTTGTAATCATCACTTCTCGAAATATTCGAAGATTGTGATCTAAAAAAGTTCTCAATGAAAAATGTGGATCATATGATAATTCAAGAATAGTGTAATCTTATATTATATGACTGAATCTTCTTAATACTTGTCTCATTCGATCGCTTTATCATGATCAAACTCAGATATTCCTTTCTTGATCGGAGAAAAAGTTATATGAGAAAGTTAAAGCTGTTTGAACTCCATGATCAGAATTCAGAAGTAGCTGCATTCTTCTCAGGTATCTGCAAATCTTTTTTCTGCTAGTATTTAAACTTGTATGTTTTCTGTACTATCCACTTCTTAAATATTACCTGTTAAGGTCACCATGCTGGAACTTATCTCAGTTACCATATTCTCCGATTTTCTTTTGTAATTCCCAGTGATCTTTTCGATAAAGTGAGTAAACAAATTCTACATCAAAATAAACAAAAATGGAATCTCAGACACTTTTTTCTTAGTTTCCACACCAACCCACCTTGAGAAAAAAACAGCCATGTTGTGCTTCCTCCTTTACTGCTATAACTTATTACCTTCAAAGATTGTCCAAAGATCTTAACACAAGGTTTCTTTGTATTTCTTCCTAGTAAGTATCTAAGACTGTCTGAAGTAAAGATTTGGTAACTCATCTGAGATTCCAAGCAGATTTCCATAAAAGTTAGTCCTCAATATGTTAACATAGAATCAGTATCTGTGCATGGCTTGCAGGCCTGATAAAGTTATCAACGTTAACTTCGATCGTTGTACTTTGAAGTCGTTAACTTGTGGAAAATATGAAAATCTGTTTCTTGATAACAAAACCAACTGCATCACTGCATGCAGTATATTACATAAAACAAAACTGATACATTTTGTAAAAAGTATTTCCAATCATGGTTTAGACTCTAGTATCCCATTACATGCAGCTGAACTCAAACTTAGACTATTAAGCTGTTCATCAGCTGCAGCAGCAATATTCAGGTCCAAGGACAGACCAGACCTCGCGCAGCTACCAAAAACAATGTTATTCCAAGTGTCCTCTTTGATATTTTTCTGTTCTGAACTTGAACCTTTTCTTTTAAATACTCTTGATCTGCATTTCAGGACTGTATTTGCAATGTCAAGATATGCGTCTTTCTGACATAGTGCGCCATTTTTCTTCATTGTGTTACATAGCTCTTTGAACTTTGGGAGGTCATCCTCATCCATGTCATTTATATCAACCTCACTTGTAGTAACTGAGTTGGGGCTAGAGTTGGGGTTGGACAAAAGGTCAGGCTTAGATGTGATATCATCAATGAAATTCTTCGTCTCAGGCTCAACGTCATTTTCACTAAGGAAATGTTTGTCTTTTGGTGGCTCTTTAAACTCACAAGCTGCAGGCCAGCTTAAGTGAGTTATATTTTGTTGATCATTTGAAGAAACTGAAGTGGGTGAGCAAGGAGTGGACATGGACAGCATCAGGTCTTTCTCCGTGATTCGAGTCCTTTTGAGTAAAGGGCTATTTACAGGCTTGCACTCAGACTCATCCTTGCTTTGATGCAGCCATGCAGGCAACTTCGAGGTCATAGAGTCTGTAAGCATTGTCTTGGTTTGGGGTTGATCAAACATGTCACTGCAAGTTACAAATATGAAAAAGATTAGTACAGACTATAAAACCAAAAATGAAGAGAAGCTATCTTTTTGTTCAAGTGCTACTTTTGATACATACCTTTCGATTTTGAGACTAAGATCCAAGCTGCATATATGTCTGATCTTAGATGTGGCTTCATATTGATTACAAGTTGATGCATGCTTAGGCATAGTAGCATTCAAAGCTAATGGTTTGGATCTTATTTCCTTCAGATTTTGCGCGCAGAAATCCAAGGACACAACTTGCTCCACATTGTTCTTAACATGTAAGCTTGAGAATCCTGCTTCCCTCATGACCCTGCTGACACTAGGGTCATCTAATATAGAAATCACCAGCTGCTCAATCTCTATTCTAAGAGCCAAAATGGGTTGCTGCTGGTTCTCAACTCCGCCACGCCTCTGATGCGTCTGTGCACGCTTAAAAGCAGCAACTAAAGCATTAGAAAAGGAAGGATAGTAAGCTGACACGGTCTGAGTACCCAACAATGGACTAGTGACAGATGACTGTAGTCTGTTTAATGCAACATTGAAACAAAGCTCTAAGGCCTTAAGTTGAAGAGGGTGAGAATGGGACTGAATGCAAGCTGTTCTAAAAAGACTAGTTGGAGAAGCCAACATTGCACTAGCTACATGGAGTGGTGTAACTTGGGCATGGCCGCGACGCCTTGCTAGAGTTATAGCCAGTTTGATCAAGTTAGTAGCCTCTGGAGTTAGGGACTGATGGATGCTACAAATGCCAATTCTCATGTTGGAAACTAAATATTAGGCTCTAAGGCTGTTGCTAAGACAGTTGATGAAATGGTGACTTGGGAGTGAAGTGTAGTTGTAACTTGTAAGGTGATATTGAGTGAGGTGAAGGTGGAGTTATATGAGGTTGGAGGGGAAGTGAAGTTTGTGCTTTTCTTGTGAATTGGGGAAGATTTTGGCTTTGTTGGTTCAAGAGAAAAAGATATGCATAATGACTTGAGGTAATAAATTATTGAATAGTTATAGACTATATTTTAATAGCGATTTACAGATAAGTCACTTATACTCTGTTTAAAGAGATCAGTAGTTCAATTCAGTCGTCCGATAAAAATATAAAAAATAAAGTGTTAAAGTGGTACATATTTTATTATGATCAAATGATGAATGGCTTTTGTGGCTAACTACTCATTGATGATGAGCTGAGGCTGATCTGATCACATCAGATCAGATCCTTACTGCTAGCATAACAGAAAAACAAAGTAGCAAACTGTAGAAGTTATGTTATTATGAGTAAGGAGAATTTGGAAATGGAGAATGGTGCAAAAGTATTACAATTTCCTAAGTACGCATAATGTCTTATGCAGGAAATCGATCGTGTATGAATATAATGGATCAGTTCAAGGAAGGTGATAGTTTGAAATAGATACTAGGAAGATGGATTCAAATGCAAGTTTTCGATCGATCGAAAAGGCGAAAAGAGGTAAAGAAAAAGGATAAAGGAAAAGGGTACTAAAGAGTGAAATGCATCAAAAACACAGAATAAAGCCAATGTTGTGAAGGTCTGTCTGTTTAAAATTTGAAGAATGGGATGAGGGAAGTAGGAAGTTAACTTGTGAGAGATGAGATGAAAGAGTGAGTTTCAGTCACTGACTGCATCATAAGGGCTCGCATTTCGGACAGTGGCCCGCACTCTACTAAATGGGCCGAGCCCATTTTCTTCTTAATGGTCTTTTGGTTTGTCTCTGTTCAATTAATGTTGTTTGAGAGTTGAAATCGTGTTTTGCGAAACAACGCCTAACAAAACAAAACAGCCAAACACCGCTTTAATCGCTTTTTCCTTCAATCTTATCCAAATTGGACCACAGCACTGAACTACGGCTTGTTACGTAACGCTGCGTGTCACCGTCATGGGACAGCCCCTGTTTTAAATGACACGCACATTTTCATCAGTATCCCATTATTAACACTCAGCCGTCATCCATCTTGTGTTTTTTCATTTAAATGTTTTATATATTCATTAAATTTATTTTAAAAGATTTTTATTGTGTTTACTTGAGTTATTGTACAACAACTTTTCACACATAACCAAAATAGTAAATTGTGCGAACCTTTTCAATGAGTTTTGTAAATTATTCTTACTATTATCTGCCATTTTTCTTCATAAATGTAGTCCTCTGCCATATTTAAAATACACATAAATAATTTGCTTTTATTGGGAATATGTTACCATATCTTCCTACCTGATATTTATTACTTTGAATTTAATTAAATAGACAACTCCACACAACTATTTTAATAAAAGACTGATTTTTTCAGAAATGTTTTCTAATAAAATTATGTGTTTAATTGTAGCAATTGAACTTATTGTATAAAATCCGAATCCAGAAAACCCCATTTTTATAAAACAAATAGTTTACACCACATTTTGATAAATCAAACTGTAGTGTTTTCCTTCATATTTATATTTTTGATATAAGGAAAATATCGTAATAAATTCTTTTTTTGAAATATGGAAAAAATCCAATTAATAATCATACCAGTTCACCATTTATAATATTCCCAATAAAAACCACAGTTCATTATTCCAATTTATTTATAGAATCATTTATGTCAACTACTCATCATATTTAAAATAAAGAATCAAAAAATGAAAAACGAAAAAAAGGAATAAAATAAAATGAACGCGTCAAATTCAATTCACTAAAGGTCTCCAAAACCATCACGCCTTCTCTCCCTCTCTCATTTTCTACAACCAGAAATTTAATTTCAAAAACTCAATCTTTCATTTCCACAACAAACTTCAAATCACCAGAAATTCACCAAAACCCTACGAATCTGATTTCGATGTTTCCATCAACGAACTCATCAACGCCGTGGACGCGGTCGGAGGACAAGCTGTTCGAGCAACTGCTGGTGAAGTATCCGGAGACTGAAAATGACCGGTGGGGGAAAATAGCTAACGGACTTCAGTTTAAGTCTGCTGAGCAGGTGAAGGAGCACTATGATGAGTTGTTACACGATGTTTGTCAGATCGAGGCTGGGAGGATCGAGTTGCCTAGCTATGTGGATGAAAGTACTGTTGGTGTGGATGATGAAGATTATGGCGGTAGTTGGGATTCTGATTCTAAGAGGATTTCGTTTGGGAGGAGAAGTGGAAAGAGTGACACTGAAAGGAAGAAAGGGACGCCTTGGACCGAAGAAGAGCATAGGTATAGCTTGTTTGATGAAATTTTTGTTGAATTTTTAAAGCAGTGTGAAAATTAGGTTAATAGGATTGATTTCATTTTTGTTAAGTGGATGTAGAGAATAAGATTGTATCAGAAATGGTGGATTATGCAATGACCGGTAGTTGTATTTGATGTATTTTTTCTGTGTTAGATTGGTTAACTATCTGATGAAGTTTCCGAGTATAAATAGCAATCAGGAACATTTCTGTTAATTGGAGATTTGTTGCCTGTTTTTAATGCGAATCTGTATGAGTAGGTGACTTTTACGTTATAAATTGGTGACAATTTTGTAATGTAAAGTGTGGTTGAAATTCGGTTAAGGTTGTATTGATCACTGGGTGATATAGAGCGTCTAGTCTTGTATGCATTTGTTCAATAAATTCCCTGATAGCCCTCTGGGTATAGTTGTTCGTTATATTTATTGAGTAGTCTCAAAACTCTATCGGTGAGCTTAGATCCCCTCTGTTCGGTGATGGTGTAGATTTGGATCACCTAACACTCTTTGCGCATTAATACTAAATACTAAATTCATCATGATCTATGTGAATCTGGTTCAATTCTTTGACTCGCTTTTCCTATCTAATTTGAAAATGAAGTAATTTGAGTGGCATGTAGTTTTGATTTGGCAAAGCCTGAATAAAATTTTATTTTTTGGCAGGTTATTCCTATTCGGTCTTGAAAAGTATGGCAAGGGTGATTGGAGGAGCATCTCACGACAAGTAGTGGTTACAAGAACGCCAACACAAGTAGCCAGTCATGCTCAGAAATATTTTCTGCGTCAAAATTCAGTGAAAAAAGAGAGGAAACGGTCAAGTATTCACGACATAACCACAACAGACAAGCAGCATAAGAATGATATAGGCGGTGAGGATACTTCGTTTGGGTATCACAACTTCGGCATTAACCAGTGAATATGTATGGGTGAAGTATGTATTTAGTTGATTTTGTGCACTTGTGCTAGAGTGTAGTTTTCTGTGCCGTCGTTTTAAATTTAGAATAGCAGGTTATAATGCACATCAATTATACTTAATAGTCACAAACACTTGCATAAAGTTATTTTAGTTGATTTGAAAAACAATACATGGATCTGTCATAGAATTACAGTATTTAGTTATGTGTTACCGCAGGCGTTTGGTCCGACCTGGTACAGTTTCAGAACATAACCAAATAACAAGATAACCTGAAACTAAGATCTACTAACTCTACAACTTCATTTGTTATGTTCTACCTCTTGCACATTTATGAATCCTTTTCTCCCTAGGAGATGGTGGTTGACTAATCAAATTCAACCACATGTATATTTTACAGATTTAATCGTTCAATTTTATTAAGAATCAATCAAATTTTAACCGTCGAATTAATTAAATAAATGCATGATATTTAAGTTTTTCCGTTCATAAAAAATTAATATATATGTGTATTTTGATCTTCACCCTATTTACTTGTACTTAATTTAATGGAATTAAGAAGAATACCGATAATTGCAATGTCAACGTGGTTTGCACGTGATTGAGATATCATAGAACATAACGGAGGCGAGGGTAGTCGCGATTTCTTCATCGAAATTCGACACGCGATCCGCCGAGAGGAGAGAGAGGGCGGTCATAGAGGCGGAATCTGATCACATGTATCATCCGACGAGAGGAGGCGTCCGTGGTGGACGAGATCTCTGAGTTCCTCTGTTCAATTTGTTGTATTATTATTATTTTTGTTTGATTTAGGGTTTCATATTGACTCTAAGAACTTGTCTTGAAGACTAATACATGTTGCTTTTGAATACGAATAGATGATGTGTTTTTTTGGTGTGCAGAATTCAAATGGGATGATGTCAAAGTCGATAAGCATCGGGAGAACTATCTTGGCCATAGTATCATGGCTCCAGTTGGGAGATGGCAGAAAGGTAACTTTTTTTGCAAGTTTCTTGTGGCATGTACAGCAGCCTCGTTTTGAGGGTTTGTACTAGGCTTTTTAAATATCCGATCGTCATTTACTCATGTTCGGTTTATCTCATTTTACATTGTTGTTGGGCATATACAAGTTTGAGCAGGGGTCTTTTAGACTTTAGAACAATACTTATGATGATATTGGAACAATACTGAGGAAAGTATGTTTTTCTGTTAAAATTCCCAACACCAGTTTTGTTGACATACAAATTTCTTACAAAAACCAGTAGTTACCACTCTATGACCTTCAACCTGGACGGGACATAAGTCTATCAACTATACAATATATGTTGGAGGTCTTGTACACATGTTTATGTTGCTTAAGAGCTTATCTGCATATACTTCTGTTGCTTATCATGTATCTTTTATAAAAATAAATTAAAAGGTGCTATTGTTTAAGTACTATATAATTTCCCCATTCATCGTTCGACTAAATAGATCTGGTTTGAAGTAGTATGTAATTGTTAGAACTTGTTGGTTGAGTTTGGGATAACAAGGT
>QZGG01003004.1:0-28910 GCA_006409495.1 Sedum album
CTCTTTAAAATTATCAACGGTAATGGATAATCTACAATTACATATCAGGCATGCCTCCTACATTCTTATAAATATACTAGTAACAAAAATTACAAATATGATACCAATTTAACTATGAGCTCCATCGAGCATGCTCTGTGATCAACCTTCTCCACAAGTAAAACTCTCAGAGATCAACAACCTCCAACCATAACCTCAAATTCACAGTGCTCTCTACTCTATATGTGGAAAGTCACGGGATGCGTGATCGGAGCTCCGACGAAGATCGCCGGAGAGGATCGAGAGAGGAGGGAATCTTGAGAATGAAAAACGTGTTTATTTCTTTATCTCATTTGAGTATTTATACTCTATAGAAAATACAAATCTACCATTACAGTTTCTAATCTAACAGTTGGTAGACCCTGAGCTAAAGCTTGCTTAATGAAACGAAGAACTTTGTGAGCAGCTTGAAGATGATCAATATCTGGACTTCCCAAAAATTGGTTGAACACGTGCACGGAATAAACCAATTCAGGACACGTGACTGTCAGGTAAATCAACTGCCCAACTAATCTTCGATAAGGTCCTGGATCATCAAGTTGTTTAGCAGTAGAGAGTGCTAATTTTTGTTTGGTGTCCATTGGCAACAGTGATGGCTTGCAATTCAGTAACCCTGCTTGGCTGAGTAGATCAAGTGCATACTTTCGCTGATTAACAAAAATACCAGAGTTGGATCTAGCAACCTCAATACCAAGAAAGAACTTCAAGGTACCTAGATCTTTTATCTTGAACTTGTTGTGGATGTATGTTTTTACCTTAGAGATCAACTCAGTAGAGGTCCCTGTCAGTATAACATCATCTACGTAGACAACTAATGCCAAGAATACTCCATCCTTGTTGTAAGTAAACAAGGAATAATCATTAAGGCTATTTGTGAATCCAAAAGATATCAAAGCATCACTGAACTTTGCAAACCATTGCTTTGATGCTTGCTTAAGCCCATACAAGCTTTTATGTAGTCTGCATACTTTGTGTGCTGCCTTTTCTTTCTTATAAATTCCAATAGGTAGAACCATGTATACTTCTTCATCTAGGTTTCCATGCAAAAAAGCATTATTTACATCTAGTTGATATAGAGGCCATCCCTTAGAAGCTGCTATAGCAATTAAAATGCGCACTGTATTCATCTTTACCACTGGCGCGAAAGTTTCATGATAGTCTAGACCTTCCATTTGCGTATATCCTTTTGCAACTAAACGCGCTTTGCACCTTTCAATAGTGCCATCTGAATTTCTTTTGATTTTGTAGACCCATTTGCAGCCTACAGTGTGCTTTCCTGGTGGAAGGTCTGTGATACTCCAAGTATTGTTTTCTTCCAAATCATTGATCTCTGATTTCCTGACTTGCATCCAATCAGAAGAGTTACTTGCTTGAGCATAACTAGTTGGCTCTATCTCAGATAATACTTGTAGCGTATAATGTTGAAAGGATTTAGAACAACCACTATAATTGACATATTTTCCAATAGGGTATGGATCGATGAGTACCTTGGACTGCATAATTGCAGATGTAGTCTTTGAGTTTAGTTGGTTGCTTGTGCTGTCTTGTGGATTTTCTGGTCTCAACATTGTCTGTAGCAGACGTATCATTTGTTTCAGAAATAATGTATTCTGCATTATTTGCAGGGAAGGTATTTCTTGCAACTGGACCTAAAAAATCTTCATCAGGCAAATAGTCAGGATCATCTTCTGTACTGACTGGAATGGAACAGTTTGGCACATATGCTGACATGATTAACACGTGACCAAGACTCTTCGTATGGACTCTCTCTATTTAATACGAGTGGATAAGCTAGACCATCCATTTACTCGACCCTTTTGATTACTCTTCATTATATAAGCATCACAAGTGACACAAGAGAACCAGGGAGAGAACCAAGAGGTTCTAGAGAGAAGTGATTGAGAGTAGTCGAGTACCCAAGTGGGGAAAGTTAGAGAGAGCTCAAAGACGTTCGAATTACAAAAGACCATCCAACTTCACTTTGTACTCGAGCTACCATTACACGAACAAGGAGAGGAGCAGCAGCTTGGAACTCGACCGTGGAACATCAATCACTGAGAATTTCTAAACTTTTACTCTTGTTTTATTTACATCATTTGAACATGTTTTCATTCTCACTCGAGATGAGTGAGTAGTTTCCTTATGATGGGGATTTGATGAATCCCTAATGCTTATGAACATGATTATCTAATTTATATGAATCAATTCTTGTATGAATATTATGTGTGTTGAATCATACTCGAGCACTACGTCTAGGTGTCCTGACAAAACATCTAGAAGAGTAGGTCGAGTAGTATTTTCTAGGGAAGGACCGGGAGGTGAACTTAGACTATTTTGGAATCAATACGACCATTAGATCGAATATATTAGCAAAGCGGGAGCAGCGAGTATATTTGGTGCATGAATGTATTAATAAGCGTATTTGGACAGATTAGTGAAAACACCTGGAGGACTGAAGCTAGTCGAGTAGATGTTTACGTGCGAGTCCAACATTCGGGAGTGAGGATTCGTATGCTAATGCTACTCAGTCTAAATTCTATAATATAAGTCCAACATTCGGGAGTGAGGGTTTATATTATCATATAACTATACGTTCTAGATTAAATTGTCATCAAGAAGGAAATTCATAACTATAATCTATATCTTGCTCGAGTGAAACCATAAGTATTAGTGGAGGATTCTCATCCTTGTCATAGTTTTTATATTTGATAACAAAACCCTTTTTTACAAACATTGCTTTTAAAATAAACAAAACACTTAAGAACTATTTTGAAAACTAGTAATCGATTTTAAAGTATAACTTAACTCCACTGTTCCCTTAGGTTCGACACTAGGGTCACCCCTAGTTCTATAAATTTTTTTGAGTTGCGTGTTGGAATATTTATCTACTAAATTGCATGCGGGTCAAAATGGCGCCGTTACCGGGAAACGGTGTTTAGTTTTTAGTTTTTAAATCTTTCACTAGTTTAATTTTTAGTTCTAGATTTCGAGTCATGACGAGCACGTCGTTGAGTGCTACAAATTTGTCCCGACTCTCCTATTTAGTATAGTATTGGCAAGCTGGGGTTGAATCCACAGGGAACGGTGAGAAGTCGCCTTTTGATCTACAATCTAAAACTGGGGTTGTGAGTAAAACAAGAAAAAGAAAAGAAACTATTGCGCAAGTGAAACTGGCGCACAATCAGAAGGCAGTCACGAACATGTTAATAAATATAAGAGAGATGAGCTTGGTTCAGATTCTTCACTATGAATTTCCATGTTTATCATTGGTTACTAAAGATACATGATATAATGTTCACGTAGGTTAAGGTCCAATCACGGCTTAATAACCTACACATACATTCCGGTCAAAGTCCGTATAATATTATTACTCAATCTAGTCTAGTCAACTACGAATCCGGTCAATCAACTGTTCTAGTGTTACTCCTATCATTCACAATCACGTACTTCTGATAGTTTAACTATAGATAACATATTCTACAACTAAGTCTGCGGTGCAAGGCTTCGCTTAATTGTCTAACCTAATTATCATGCAATTGACCTTGGAATAATAATACTAAACTTATCATGCAATTAAGAACAAAACCTCAAAACATGTTATTCATAGATCTGAATCCAAACCGAATTCAGTAAGTTAGCTACACATGCTGAATGTATACATCTCAAGAATAAATATTAAACAACTAAAATAACAAAACAAATCTGAGTGACGCAATGTCCTGCTCGCGTCGGCAGCTCGCGCGCACAGCTCTCGCAGCTAGGTCTGAATTCCGCTCTGAGCCGCTTCTCTCTATTTGCGCATGTCTGTGACTTCCTTGTAGCTTTGTATTTATAGTCTTGCCTCCTAGGGTTTCCTCGAATAATTTGGCAAGAATATCTGTTGCAAATCATCATTATCTCTAAAAATCAGCTTTGGAAATACCTTGATCTCCAAAAACCGAACTTAGAAATATTCTTTGCACGTGATGACGTCATCGCTCCGGATATTTCGCTGATTGCTGACGTCATCATTTTGCTCTGTTCTGCGCGACCCATACTCGCGCGCCATACTGCTTGCGCGCTTGTTGGTCTTTTGGCTCTTGTTACTTTGTTGTCTTTTGTTCCGAGATTCGGCCTTCTTGTTGCACTTTTGTTCTAACTCTTCCAATCAACCTGAGATACAAAACTACACCAAAAGCGTAATCTTATACTAAATATGTTAGAATTATAAGCAGTGTAAAGGACCTAAAAAAGCATACAAAAGTGCTCTATCAAATCCCCCACACTTACTCTTGTTCGTCCATGAACAATCCAGCTTCCTTACCTCTTGTGTAATGTACGCGTGATTACTGGACTTACTGCGCCACATGCCTGCGCTACTCACATAACCCGCGCAACTGTGACTATACAAACATTAAACTAATTCTTGCAATTAATTCAAATTTTGTTTCACCTCTCTTGTGGAATGCATTCCAATTCGGATGATTGGGAGATAGTCCTTTTTAAGCACCGGTCACCGAATTCTTCTTGACTCGCAATTGTATGGTTATTCGTGTTCGCTTTCTCTAGTGCGTGATTGATTCACGTCCTTAGGGTTTCTGAGCTTTACGTCTTTGACGCTTTACTAATTGTTTCCTCGGACAGTTGATACACTCTTAGTTGCACGATTTCTTCTTTTCATTGTTTCGGCCTTTTGAGCTTTAACTTTTGAATTGAATACTTTCTGGTCCGGGTATCATTCTTTCCTCATTACGGTTTCCAATCATAGCCTTCGGATACTAGCTATGGAACCACGCCCCGCTCTCGCTTATGACCAGTCGCGCGCAAGTCATGTCACGCGTTTGCAACCGCGCGCCCTTCCCTGAGCAACTAACTTCAGCGTAGACGGTCTGTTTTCCCGTCTCGTCACACCATTAGGGTTTTGCCTTCGGCATCTGCGTGACTGAGCTTGCTCTTTATCCTTTGACCGCGAAGTACCAACCTCCACGACCACTCATAACCATACAACCGGTCCTCAAGTTGGGTTCAGTTGACTGCTTCTCTAGGACGTTTCTATCAACTCCACATCCCTCTATATTCCACTCAAGAGAAAACACAAAATTTGAAAAAATTAACAAAAAATCAGAATACGTCATATATGCACAAATTATGCAGATGCGCAAGTAACGCACAAAGGTCGTGGACGCCACTGTATCTCGCGCACAATACCTCTTGAGATTTCACATTCTGCTAGTCTAGACTAAAAAACGAAAAATTTAAACTAACCCCCCCACACTTAAACAAAAACGTGTCCTCACGTTATGCACAAGTAGTAAAGAAGGTAGCAGCAATGCATGCATATAAAAATTTTGCACCGGGTATATCACATGGTCAAACACCGCTCAAAATATTGCCAACCACCGAATAATTTAAAACACCATCAAATTAAAACACCGTTCAAAACATAACGACAAGTCAAATTACATGTGTTTTTAAAACAACAGTTAAGTTCAACCACCGCAAAAGTCGACACACCGATTACAAAAACATTCAGAACGATGTTGAAAAGGACCGGGAGAGTTCTTCTATCTGATCTTCGCTCTGCAGCGCATACTCCTCCGAGATCGGGTCTCCAGCACGCCATCCTCTGGGCGGAGTCAGGTTCAGGTTGGCACCCAGCGTTCATTTACCTAAAATTGTTCCGCTCGCGCACGCTCAGACCTGCGCCTGCTCCTTCTGGGCGCTACTGGCTCTGGCGCAACAACCTCTAGCGCAGTCCTGATGTTCTCTAGACCGAGCCTGTAGCTCCAATACGCGGTACCATCTGCGCGATCCTTGATCCCTTTGTACAGATGCATTTTCTGGCACGTCAGAAATTCAGCCCGAACGATGGTGTGGTCTTCAATCCAGGGCTCTATGTGCAGACCATGCAAGAAGTGCGTGACCAGCGCTCTGCACAGCAGCGGACCCTTCATGCTCACCACCTCCCAATAGCTAGTGAGCAGGCGCGTGTAGCGCACCTTCTTTCCGTAGTAGAGACCCTTGAGGATCTCCATATCCATCAATCCCGGCCTTTGGGATCCATTGTAGCGGCTGAGTATAGAGTGGGAGACAAGCCTCTGAATATAGAACATCTTCGGGTCCAATAGCTCCGTCCCCAGACTCCTTCCACCCGCGTATGGATTGCTGCCATCTTACAAACCCATGACCGTGCCAAACTGGGATGGCGTGACCTCATAGTACACGCCCATGTGGCGGTACCTGATCCTATCCGCGAGCCCCTCATATGACGCGAGGAACTCCAATACATCCTCCACATCAGTATCCGAGTAGAGTTCCATGAAAGCACACCATCCAGTTGCAGTGAAAGCGGCGTGTACCTCCTTGTACAGACCCATGTCTCGGAGAAAATCCTCATCCACAAAAACAGTAGGCAAAACCTCACACCTACTGTATATGTTGTACTTGATGTCGAAATCAAGCTTCTCGGCCTGATCCACACAGATAGACATAACAGGCAACAAACGAGATACTCTATCAACACACACTGGCGCGCGTGTCCTGTCATGCCCGAGCACTACGCATATCTTGATCTAGAACTTCTACTGAACAACTGACACACCAAAACTTGTCCAAATGATCTGAATTTTGAATAGTAGAATACCTTCACTGAGATCTACGTGCTGGCTGAAAATCACAAAATTCTGGGTTGAACGATGGCGGCGGCGCGGTGGTGACGCGGCGGAGCTGTGGCGGCGGTGTTGGCTGAGGTGTAACAGCTAGTTTTTGTATTTTAGAGAGATAGAGTAAAAATGAAATGTAACACAATTCACCCCACACCACATATTTATAGTGCTCAAAAGCCCATATGCATGCAAAAGCCCAAAACTACATGGGCCCAAACCTAAAACTTAAACTAAAACACAAACAAAAACACGAAATTAAAACTAAGTTAAGGGTTTCGGGGTACCTCCCGACGAGTGCTTTGTTTAACGTCGTTAGCTCGACGCAAGTAGCGCATCCTACGGCGCTCGGACCTCCTCCCCCACACTTGAACTTTTGCCTAATTTCGTATCTTTATTTTTTCTGCAAGGAAAAATTTCAAGTGAGTTAGTATCAGTAGCATAAGCATAATTAATATGATCGGAGGGAAGTGAAACAGAAAAAATGATATTCTGCTCATTGTTTTCGTCCGATGCGCCAGACTGTGCGCAAGTGTCTTCTCGCACGTCCTTAAGTCGCGCAGCCCTATTCTGCAGAACCATCCTGCGCACCTTCTCTGCATTTCGATGCTGGTCCCATGTATCATACTGTTCTCAACCACGCTCTCTGCTTCTTTTATCAGGTGGCTTCTGCTGGCGCCCCATAGGTGTTTTCTTCTGATTGGCGCGCAGAACCTCAGAATGCTTGTCTCTAGTATCGGGCACCTTGTCTCTGAACTTCACCTGATTCTCTATAATCGGCTCATCAGATAATCTGACTCGGTTGATGACATCCAATCTAATCTTGCGTTTCTTATCCTGCAATGTCACTATACCATTTCCAACGTCGATACATGCACGCGCGGTTCTCATGAAAGGTCGGCCGAGCAAAACTATTTCCCTTGCCTCAGTGTTCGGCTTTTCCATATCAACTACATAATAGTCTGCTAGAAATTTGAGTCCACCGACATGAGTCAAGACATCTTCTATCTTACCTTTTGCTTCGGTCCGTGAGTTGTCCACAAGTAATAGACCGATTTTGGCTGGCTCTAGAGGTCCCATAGATGACGCAGAGTACAATGAATTGGGTAGTAAGTTTACCGAGGCTCCTAGGTCAAGCATGCACTCGCTCGCAAAAGTATCTCCTATAGTGCATGGAATTGTGAAAGTCCCGGGATCAGCAAGCTTCTCTGGTAGGTCCGGAGCCAAACACAACTTCAGACTAGCCTGAAAATCATTCAGCGTGATTTCATTGTTCTGCTCTGGTGCGTCACTAACAACTCATGTTAAAACTGGCGCGATGACTACATCCTGAGTCAGCTCTGTAGCGCGCATGTCAGCTGGCGCGACATTAGCTCTTTCTGATTCTGGCGCATCTACCTTAACCATGTTGACACTCCCCTTCAGATTCTGAATAACATAAGAGGGTAGATTGCCGTCACTAGCCTTTAATTCATTTAGTGCTGTGGCAATCTGAGTGAGCTGATTCTCTATCAACTTAAACCGTTTGTCGTTCTGTTCTTCATTCTTTCGCACCGTCTCAGCCAACTGACCCACAATATCCTCTAATGATCTTTTCGACTGCTGGTTATACTGCGCTGGCCCTTCAGCGCGTTTATGCGGCGGGTTGTAGGAAGCAGCTGGCACGTAAGGTCGCCCACCAGTGGGAACATTAGGTTGCGCGCGCGAGTCAGCGCGCAGTCTCTGGAAATTCTGCTCGGCTTTCCAACTGAACCCGTTCTCTGCTAATTCGAACCTAGGCTGTCTGATGGTCTGTGGCGTGACATAATTCACACGGTTTTACATCGGCACTCTGCTTCATCATCAACTTCTGCATCATATCCTTAAGCTCCTTGATTTCTCTAGTAACGTCTACTTGATGCAGTGATCTGGCGCGATCGTTTTCCAAAGAAACCTGATATCTAACTTGATCGGCCGTGTCCTTTATTAATTTCCACACATCCTTCGGGTACATATTGCCCACGTTACCTTCTGCACAAGCATTCAGCAATCTGAGTTCCATCTCAGTAAGCCCGTTGAGGAAATTCTCGATAAGCACATGTTGTGGGAGTCCGTGGTTGTAGCAGTTCGCCTCTAGTTCCCTGAACCGCTCGTAATATTCAGATAAGGACTCTCCGTGTAGTTGCTTTGGTGCAGCTAGCTCTCTTTAAAGTAAAGAAACCTTGGCCGCAGGATAGAATTTGTCCAAAAATCTTTCCTGCAACTCGGGCCATGTCCAGATAGATCCTGGTGCTAGCCCCATCAACCACTGCCTTGCTGAATCACATAACGAGAAGGAGAACGCTCTTAACTTCAGTAATTCCGGATCCTCGTTCCATTCCTCATGTTCTCGCAGATGGCCGCGAACTCTCTAACGTGTTTAACTGGATTTTCACTAGCCATACCATGGAACTTTGGTATGTAGTGAACAAGCTGAGTCCTTAGTTCGAAGTGACCATCTGGGAGTAGCACGATACACCATGGTTGATTAACAGCTTGCGGAGCCGACATCTCTTTTATGGTGCGTCTCGCCACTGGTTGCGCAGGTACGCACGCGACAGGTTGTGGCACGTGTACATCCATATTGCTTGGGAGCTGGTTGTCGTTCCTTGGTATTTCAGCATCCGTTCTGAACTCTAGGTCTCGACGTACTTCTCTTATGATCGCTTCGAGTTCAGCAGGGTGTACGCGAGCAAAGATTCGGCCTTGTTGGTCTTTTGGCTCTTGTTACTTTGTTGTCTTTTGTTCCGAGATTCGGCCTTCTTGTTGCACTTTTGTTCTAACTCTTCCAATCAACCTGAGATACAAAACTATACTAAAAGCGTAATCTTATACTAAATATGTTAGAATTATAAGCAGTGTAAAAGACCTAAAACAGCATACAAAAGTGCTCTATCAAGTCACTTGAAAACCCACAAACTTTCATTTGCCTATCTTTTCTAGCTATTACTAAAATTCACCTTTTGTAGGTGAATGCAATCAAACTTTAAAGCGAAGAAAAAGGTGCAAGTGGACGTCACAAACTCAAGTTCTAGCTCTTTGAGATCTTCTAGACCTTTGACCTCAATTTCGTGGAAATTCCCTTGGACAATACCCAAGAAACCGAGAACAAAATTATCGCACTCGACCGATCAGAAAACTCACTCAACCAGATATGGAAAATCAAACTCGACCGCAAGGAGCGGCTTGAGCAGGGGCTGAGGTCGAGCAACCAGCAGAGTATTACATAACTCCAACCATCGGAAGTTATGATTCTCCCATTCGCATTCCCAGTGAAGAAAGATACGACTTTGAACTTTGAGGAGGACTCAACCAAATGATCAAGAGTAAATCATTTGATGGATACGGTAACCCTCACGTCCATCTTAATAATTTTACTGAACTATGTATAAATTTGCAGGAGTACCTCGAGAAATAGTTTAGACGAAGCTATTTCCATTTTCTCTAACCGATGGAGCGAAAGATTGGCTTCAAGGACACGAGCCAAACACATTCAAGACTAGGTTGAGATTATTCTCGGGAAAATTACGTTCCAAGTGGTCCAGACCATTCAAGATATCTAAAGTTTTTGGCGACGGACACGTGAAATTATTCAACAAGGAAGGAAACACATTTAAGGTCAACGGACATAGACTGAAGATTTATCATGCTGGAGACCAATGCTATCTAGTAGAGCAACTCGATCTCTATGAGGTCGAGTAACTAAGAAGTGGAGCATATCCTCTCGAGAAGGGATCCTAGCAAAGGACTTCTCGAGTGTGTTTCTTTATATGAAGACACGGCTACGTCCTTGCCAGGACGTTAATCTAGGCCTGTAAGTATTTATTTTTCCGCACTTTATTGCTTTCTAGATTAGGAAAAATGCAAGTGTGGGGTAGAATATTATTTGGGAAAATTCCGGGATAAATTCTTTCACTCGATCGAGTAAACCACCAACTCGACCGAGTCACGTCACCCAAATTAATATAGATTAAACAATTTAAATGAATTTCTATTTCATTCGATCGAGTAAGATTCTTACTCGACCGAATTGAGTTGACCACAAAAACTTAAATAAAATCATTTAAATAATTTAATCCCCCTCATTCTCGAGTAAAAATCTTACTCGACCGAATCACACCACCCAAAAACAAAATACAAAAAAATAAAAAATTCAAAAATCTAACCGTTGGACCAACTCGACCAATTAAATTTGGTCCATTGGAAATTGGTCCAATTTAAAACCCTAAAACACAACTCGACCAACCTTCACTCTACCAACCCTACTCGACCGCTTCACTCTCACTCAAAAATCAAAATCCCTAACCCACCGATTCACTTCAACAATGTGGAGCGGCCAAGGATCGAGCATGGGAGGAGAAAGGAGGAGAAGAACCAAGGTCCTCGCGAGGAGATGGACGGTTTTCAACCCGAGCATGGAGCATAGCTTTAGGAAGCCATTTCAAGAGCCACGGCTTACTCAACTCTTTGGTGGCTCGAGCAAGAAGGAAGTGGTAAGCTCCGTAGCACCTCACAAACCTACTTTGATCGAGCTTGGAATTTATGAGATTGTTGACAACATATTTATCAATGCCGGCTTGCTCGAGTGGGAATATTTGATGGGAAACCGACACATCACAACCTTGTGGTCGAGTTCTTCTCAAGCTTTGAACCGTTTTATAACGAGAATGAATGCGTGTCGTGGGAGTTTGAGATTAACACCAAGTTTTCAAGGAGGAGAAGGAGTATATGGATGGAGAATGGTTCTCCCGGAGGTGTTATTCCGTTTTGTACGGATGAGATGAGATTGGAAGTATGGAGGAAGCTAACCGGTATGCGCGAGTATGACCCTAATTGCTCACCCAAGTGCCTAACGGATGGAGTATGGAAATACATCCATCGTATTATTTCAACAAACATCAACACTCGTGTTGACCAAGGTGCTCGAGTGTCTCGGAAGATTTGGATTTAATGTACTTCATGGAGCGAGGAGACTCCATTGATTGGTTTTATGTCTTCACCGAGCGCTTCAAGAAGATGATCAACCCAAGGAAAAGAGCAAGGCACTCGGCTGCTCATCTTTTATCACTTGCCTCGCGGAACGCTCATATTTTCGGTTTGAAGGCAAAGGAGATTTTAGACCACTCGACACCACCCGTTTGGTCACGATGACGTTGATGGATAGGAGGAGCAAAGAGTGAGTCTGTATAAAGGAGATGCCCAAGCGTGCCGACCGGAAAGGGAAAAAGAAGATGGGCGAAGAGTGCTAGGAGAGCCTCTTTTTGTTGTTTATGTGTGTTTGTTTTTGAGAACTTTTACGTACCGTTTGCGGTACTTTGTTGTTTGACTTGAACTTGCGCTGCTATTTGTTTTCTATTTGCTACATACCCTTATAATCGCCAAGTTTTACGAGCAAAGTGAAGCAAGAAGGACACTGCTTCACTCGACCGAATCTATGGATCATTCGGTCGAGTAACCCACAACACTTAAACAACTCGACCCAAACTAGAAAAATCTGATTTTCAACAAAGCCCACTCGAGCACTCAGCCCAATTCTTTCCTAAACAAAATATCTCGAGTAACCCTAATAAATTCTCAAAACTTCCATATATTAAATCTTTGATTTAATATTCCATTAATAGAAACCTTTGATATACTCATGGATTTATCACACTTTATTAGGTAAGTTACTACTCGAGTGACCTTAGAGCTAACCTACATTAACTTATAAAAACCGATCGAGTATCATGGTATATTCACCATTCAACTCGACCGAATCTACATACTCGAGCAACATGTCTCAATCCAACCTACTATCCAAAAAGACCAATGCACCCTCCCAACAAAGAACTCAAGTTGAGTTTGTTCACACCTATGACCCATCCTACCCACCAAATTTTGACAACATAGACCATGCACGAACCTATGAACAAATAGCTGAAGATGTAAACCGACTCAAACCTTTGGTGAGCTCGATAGCCCTTCATGACAAGACAATGCAAAGCCTTGGCATTAGTGCCAAAGTTTATGACATGTTTACCGAGCTTCACTCGACGTTGATGTTGTCTTCAACAAGCAATGCTATAAGGAACTTGTCTATGAGTTCATTGCTTCATTTGAACCTGTTGAAGGAGATGGTTTTGCATCTGATTATGATGGATGGAAATTCAGAATTCAAGACTTGGACTTTTATTGGACTCGACAAGAAGCATATCGACATCTTGGATTTCCTGAAGGAGGACTTTGTCACTTGGCTACGGAACAACAAAGAATTCAGATTTGGAAAGACATTAGCCGCCAAGACTTCATTGGAGACTCGCCTTCACCATCGTCTATTAAGAATCCCGTTTGGAAGTACGTGCATCGTCTGATTGCTACGAATATAAATTGCCAACCCGAAACTGTTGATGTAGTTACCCGAGAGGACTTGAACATTATGTGGGCACTCGACCAAGATGAACCAATCAATTGGTTTGATGCGTTTACAACCATGTTCAAGGGTATGCGGCAGGCATACTACTCTTCACAGTACGTGGGATGTACTTCATTGATCACTAGCATAGCCATCGGTTGCCAATTTATTCTACCCGAGAGATACACTGAATTCGCGAATTGGACTTTAACTTGTTAAGGAAATTAGCATTCCTCGCCAAACAACCCGCTAAGTTGGAATTTGCCTATAAGCGGAAGAAGACCCCTCCGAGAACGCGCGCTCGGTTAGGAACTTCAATGATACAAGCAAAGGAAAGGGTAAGGAAAAAGCTACCTCGAGCAAAACGGTCCAAGAAGCCTAAGAAAAACAATTCGGGTATTGAGTGGTATGAGGTTCGTAGGGTGACTATCAAGGAATTTCGCAAGTCGAATGGAGAACCAATTGAGATCGAGTCGGATGAGTGATTAAACCTCATTTTCTTATTTCTTCTAAATAATCATGTCTTTCTTTGAAAAACAAAGTTAGATATTCAACAAAGAAGAAATTTATCACTTACCAAATTTTAGGGTTATCCAAAAATCAATTTCAGAATTAAAACACCTTGAAAAGAAAAATAAAAACTCAATTAATTTCTGAATTTTGGTCGAGCTCACTCGACCAAGTAAGAAGGTCACTCGGCCGAGTGAACCTGCACTTAAAACGAAATTAAACTCTTCCATCCGGTCGAGTCGTCTGACTCACTTGCCTATACCTTCGTAGTGATAAGAGAAGATTCGTGAACAAGGATGATTTGGATATATTGTGTTGTATGCACGAGGATCTTCCGTTTGATGTGCTCACTTGCATCACTAGGACACTTGAAGAATGTCACTTGAAGTCATATAAAGTTGATTAAACCATGTAGGATTAATATTCGTGTTTAGATCTTTGGAGCATCATACTCGTTCAATCATAAAATGGCGTCCCCATATTATCATGTATACAAATTTAAAAAAGTACCTCTCATTTTTTCCAAAGCAACTTGCGAATGCTGTCCATATTATTATCCTTTTTCATAATAATTCAGACGCTTTTCTAGATTAGTCCACATCAAAATTAAGGTTGTACAGCCTAGCTGCTGTAATTTGAATGGAGTCTTATGATTAATGACTGATAGCTAGTACACAAAAATAACAAACAATAATTACCCATCATCATCAGTTTGCATAATTGTGTGTTCATCGAAGGCTTGTGACACTAAGATTAGTAAAGTGGGCCTAATTAGGTGGTCTATGCATCACATTACCATATTGATTCAATTATTCTTTCGGTTGGGCGGTCTGTTTTGCTGTCGGCAGGCGTTCTGTGTTGGTTCTGAGGTTGGGCCATCTGCCTTGTTGACAGTCTTTGTCGTCGGCAGCTGCAGGGATGGCAGGTGCATTCTTCTGCCGTCTGTCGGTGTTATTTAGCTGCATCTGCAGCTCTGTTTTCTTCCCTGTGCCTGGTTCGGCGGCAGTCCGGTGGCAGCCTCTCCGATCATGCTCGGTGGATTGTGGTTTCCTGCTAAACCGGTTTGTTCAGCCTTTGGTTCCTCGGTTGTATTCGGCGGTGCAGCCGATCGTCGTCCGTTGCTGCTCTGTCGGTGGCTTCGGCGGTGTAGCCGCCGTCGTTTGCTTCCTCAAGTGTTGCTTCCACGGGGTGGCCCCCTCTTGCTGGCACGTGGTACTGTGTGAGCTGTCCTTCTTGCTGTGCGCTGTGCACTGTCCTTCTCATTGGTTTGTGTTGGCTCATCTTAGTGAAAGAATTCAGAGTATATTGAGTTTGTAGAGTCTGGAAGAATGACAAGTAAGGAAGTAAACAAAGAAAAGTTGAGAAAAGAGTATTGATTGTATTGAATACAAGAGTACACAAGTAGGGTATTTATACAAGTCTTAGGAAACCTATGTTGGCCTAGCTAAGGTTGGTTTAGGTAAGTAGATAATCAAGATTTGATTTCTTTAGGAAACCTTGAATATCTTTAGGAAATTGATAGAGTGTAGTTGTACGCTACTTTAAGTCCTTTACATTGCCAATATTCTAACATATTTCAGTATAAGATTACGCTTTTGGTGTAGTTTTGTATCTCAGGTCTAAAAGATGAGTTAGAATGAAAACGCAACAAGAAGGCTAATTTCCAGAACAAAAGACAACAAATTGACAAACAAGGACAGAAGACCACTAGCGCGCGAGCACTATGGCGCGCGAGTGTGGGTCGCGCAGAAGACAGCAAAACGGTGACGTCAGCAGAAAGCGAGATATTCGGAGCGATGACGTCATCACGCGCTAAAGATATTTCTAAGTTCAGTTTTTGGAGATTTAATATTTCCTAAGCTGATTCTTAGAGATATAGATGATTTCCTACAGATATCCTTGCCTAAATATTCGTGGAAACCCTAGAAGGCAAGGCTATAAATATCAAGCTTGATGGGAATCACAAGGGAGCGATTTTACGCACACGCATACTTAGAGAGCAGAACTCCGACGCGCGCGAGCTGCCACGCGAGCCTGACGACGCATCATACAGATTTGTCTTGTTATTTTAGTTGTCATTTAATTATTCTTGAGATGTATTCATTCAGCACGAGTAGTTAAACTCACTGAACTCGGTTTGGATTTGAATCTATGAATAATATGTTTTGAGGTCTTGTTCTTAAATTGCATGATAAGTTTAGTATTATTATTCCGAACTCAATTGCATGATAATTAGGTTAGACAATTAAGCGAAGCCTTGCACCGCAGACTTAGTTGTAGAATCTATTATCTATAGTTAAACTATCAGAAGTACGTGACTGTGAATGATAGGAGTAACACTAGAATAGGCAGTAGCTACCTTGACTGGATTCGTTATTGACTAGACTAGGTTGAGTAATAATTTCATACAGACTTTGACCGGAATGTATGTGTAGGTTATTAACTGTGACAGGACCTTAATCTACGTGGACAATTATATCATGTACCATTAGTGACCGAGGATAAACATAGAATTCATAGTGAAGAATCTGAACCGGGATCATCTCTTGCATATTTATTTACACTTTTATACTGCTTTCTGTGTGTGCGCCAGTTACACTTGCGCAGCAGTTTTCTTTCTTTTAATTGTTTACTCACGCACAACCCCAATTCTTAGTTTGTAGATTGAGAAGAGACTTCCACCGTTCCCTGTGGATTCGACCCCAGCTTGCCGATACTATACTAGTGAGGAGAGTAGGGATAAATTTGCAGCACTCAACGACGTGCTCGTCAAATTTTGGCGCCGTTGCCGGGGAGCGGCTAGAGAAGTTTTCTTTTCTTTTTTTTTCTTTTTGTTATTTAATCTTAGTTTTCTTAAACAAAAAATCCAAAAAAAATTAGTTACGTTTAATTTAGCTGTTGTTTTTGTCTTGCATGGAAGATTTTGGTGAAAATAGTGTAATCGGCAGAAGAAGAGAAACTCCAGACGCGCCAGTGCGCAACGCCGAAAACATTTTTGCTCGCCTGAATCCAGCTGAACTCGAAGCAATCAGAAGAGAAGTACGCAGAGATTTAGAGTTCAGAATGGACGTTGAATTACCCAGAAACGACAATCAGCTGAATGATAACATGGATGGACGCGCGCCACCCCCTGTCGCGCGCGTGCCTGCTCAACCTGTGGCGCGACGCACCATTAAAGAGATGTCGGCTCCTCAAGCCGTTAATCAGCCATGGTGCATCGTACTGCCCCCAGATGGTCACTTTGAGCTACGGACTCAGCTTGTTCACTACATACCAAAGTTCCATGGTATGGCTAGTGAGAACCCAGTCAAACACGTCAGAGAGTTCGCGGCCATTTGCGAGAACATGAGGAATGGGAATGAGGATCCTGAGTTGCTGAAGTTGAGAGCTTTCCCATTCTCGCTATGTGATTCAGCTCGACAATGGTTGATGGGACTAGCTCCGGGTTCAATAAGGACATGGCCCGAGCTACAAGAACGGTTTCTAGATAAATTTTATCCCGCGGCCAAAGTATCATTGCTACGTAGAGAGCTAGCTGCGCCAAACAGTTGCATGGAGAGTCGTTATCAGAGTATTACGAGCGGTTCAGGGAACTTGAAGCGAACTGCTACAATCATGGACTCCCGCAACATGTGTTGATCGAGAACTTCCTCAACGGATTAACTGAGATGGAACTCAGGTTGTTGAACGCTTGCGCAGGAGGCAACGTGAGGAATATGTATCCAGAGGACGTATGGAAGCTGATAGAAGACACTGCGGACCAAGTCAGATATCAAGTGTCGCTAGAGAACAACCGCACCAGAGCACTGCATCAGGTAGATGTAACCGGAGAGATCAAGGAATTGAAGGACATGATGCAGAAGTTGATGTTGAAGCAGAGCGTCGATACTAGAACTTGTGAATTCTGTCACGCCACAGACCACCTGACTGACGCATGCCCCACCCTGTTTGAAGAACACGCAGATGTTAATGCTGTGGGTGGATGGAATAATGGACAAGCTAGGCAAGGACAGCCTAGATTCGGATTAGCAGAGAATGGATTCAGTTGGAAAATGAGCAGAACTTTCAGAGACCGCGCGCTGACTGGCGCGCGCAACCTAATGCCCCCACTGGCGCGCGACCTTACGCGCCAGCTGCTGCTTATAACCCGCCACATAAACGCGCTGAAGGACCAGTGCAGTACAACCAGCAGCCACCCAAGAAGTCATTAGAGAGAAATAGTTAGTCAGTTGGCCGAGACAGTACGACGAAATGAAGAGCAGAATGATAAAAGATTTAAATTGATAGAGAACCAGCTCACCCAGATCGCTACCACCGTGAATGAACTGAAGGCTAGTGATGGCAATCTGCCCTCTCAGGTTATTCAAAATCCGAAGGGTAGTATCAACATGGTTCAGATGGACGCGCCACAACCAGACCATACCAGCGCGCCAGTTGATACGCGCGATACTAATGACGCAGCAGAGTTGAGTACAGAAGTATTTGTTGCACCAGTCTCTACACGCATCAACCCTGACGCACCAGAGAAGAATAAGGACGAAATCATGCTATGATTTCCAAGCCAGTCTAAAGCTGTGTTTAGCCCAGATTACCAGAGAAACTCGCTGACCAGGAACTTTCACCATTCCGTGCTTTATTGGAAACCCTGGTTAGCGAGTGCATGTTAGACTTAGGAGCCTCGGTTAACTTGCTACCATATTCGCTATACTCTGCATCATCAATGGGACCTCTAGAACCGACAGATATTGCTCTATTACTTGCGGATAACTCACGGACCGAAGCAAAGGGGAAGATAGTAGATGTTTTAACTCATGTCGGCAAACTCAAGTTTCTAGCAGATTTTTATGTAGTCGACATGAACAAGCCGAACACTGAAACCCGAGAAACTGTGTTGCTTGGCCGACCATTCATGAGGACCGCGCAAGTGTGCATTGATGTCGGGAAAGGTATGGTGACATTACAAGACAAGAAGCACATACTCAGATTAGATGTCATCAACAGAATCAAGTTATCAGAGGAACCATTGGTAAATGATTGGATAAACGAGGCACCAATACCAAGGCATTCTGAGATGATGCGCGCCAGCCAGAAGAACATGCCTTTGGCGCGCCAGAACAATATAAAGAATAAGCCACCCGACAAGAAAGCAGAGGCGAAGCCAGAGCAACACGATACTGGGAACAGCATCGAAACGCAGATGCGGTGCGCAGGATGATCATGCAGAACAGAACCGCACGACTCAAGACGCGCGAGAGACTAGCGCATCGACAAGACATAATACGCGAGACTTCGCGTTTTCTATCTCTTTACCCTCCGATCATATTGATTACTCTTATTATTCTGATATTAACCCACTTGAATTTTTGCCATGCAGAAAAGATGATAACACGGAAGGAGGCAAATATTCAAGTGTGGGGGAGGTAAACCGTGCACTATGAGTGCACATTTGCGTCGAGCTAACGACGTTAAACAAAGCACTCGTCGGAAGGTACTCCGACAAACTTAACTTAGTTTTATTTTCATGTGTTTAGTTTGCTTAGTTTTAGTTTAGTTTTAGTTTTAGGTTAGTTTTGAGTTTGGGCCCAAGTTAGTTTTGGGCCATGCATGCATGTGGTTTTTCACTATAAATATGTGATGAGAGGTAAAAATTATGTCACTTTCATTTTCACTTATCTCTCTAACACAAAAACCCAAACCACCCGCCGCCGCCGACCGCCGCCTACTGCCGCGCGCCGCCGCCGCTCACACACCCAGAATTTCGTGAATTTCAACCAGAACGTAGATCTCAGTGCAGGTAACATACTGTTCAAATTTCAGCGTAATTGGATCAGTTTTGGTGTGCCAATTGTTCAGTAGAAATCCTAGATCTAGATCTGCCCGTGCTCGCGCGTGACAGGACACGCGCGCCAGTCTGCATTCTTGAGTAAATTATTTGCTGCGTACAATGTCGATCTGTGTGGACCAGTCGGAGAAATTGGATTTTGAGATCAAATATAGGATGTTCAGTAGGTGTGAAGTGTTGCCTACCGTTTTTGTGGATGAGGAGTTTTTGCATGAGATGGGGTTGTATGAGGAGGTGCACGCGGCATTCGCCGCAACCGGATGGGGATCGTTTATGGAGCTATCCTCGGACACGGACGTGGAGGACACATTGGAGTTCCTCGCGTCGTATGAGGGCTTAGCTGATCGGATTCGGTACCGCCACAGGGGCGTGTACTATGAGGCCACGCCATCCCAGTTCGGCGCAGTCATGGGACTCGCGCGCATGCCTGGCGCAGAGGTGGATGAACACACGGACCAGGAAGCCTGGGACGATTGGACTGACGGCAGCAAGCCGTATGCTGGTGGGCGAAGCCTCGGGACAGAACTACTGGATCCAAAGATGTTTTACATGCAGCGTCTCATCTCCCACTCCATCATCGGCCGCTACAATGGATCTCAGCGGCCCGGTCTACTAGATATGGAGATCCTCAAGGGTCTCTACTACGGGAAGAAGGTGCGCTACACGCGCTTGCTCACCAGCTATTGGGAATCGGTGAGCATGAAGGGCCCTAAGACGCGTATCAATCACGTACCAGAGAAAGCAAAAACAAGTAACCATGCAAGCGCAACTCAAGTAGAATTCGGTGACCGGTGCTTACAAAGGACTATCTCCCAATCATCCGAATTGATTTGCATTCCACAAAAGAGGTAACACAAGGTTTGAATTAGTTACTTAAAAACAGTTTCTGTGTTGTATGATCACAAGTGCGCAGGTTGTGAAGTGGCGCAGACATCTGGCGCAGTAAGTCCCAACATTCACGTGTGCATTACAAAAGGTAAGGAAGCCGACTTGTTTCAGGGACGAACAAGAGTAAGTGTGGGGGGATTTGATAGAGTATAGTTGTACGCTACTTAAGTCCTTTACATTGCCAATATTCTAACATATTTCAGTATAAGATTACGCTTTTTGGTGTAGTTTTGTATCTCAGGTCCTTTACTTTGACCGGAATGTATGTGTAGGTTATTAAGCTGTGGCAGGACTTAATCTACGTGGACAATTAGATCATGTACCATTAGTGACCAAGATAAACATAGAATTCATAGTTGAAGAAATCTGAACCGGGATCATCTCTTGCATATTTATTTACACCTTTTATACCTGGCTTTCTGTGTGTGCGCAGTTACACTTGCGCAGTAGTTTACGTTATTTTAATGTTTACTCACGCACAACCCCAATTCTTAAGTTGTAGATTGAGAAGAGACTTCCACCGTTCCCTGTGGATTCGACCCCAGCTTGCCGATACTATACTATGAGGAGAGGTAGGGATAAATTTTGCAGCACTCAACGACGTGCTCGTCAGTAAGCAATGTGAAGGAATTTCGAGAAAACCCCATCTAACTATCAAAGTCCCTAGAAACCGTGAATTTATATGAGTTTTGGGTTTGTCACGCATTTTTGTACTCTTTAAACATACTCAGAATCTCATTAAACGCATTCAAATCAATGTTGTTTACTTCGAAAAGTTAGCCTTAATGAGTAAGCAACGTAAAGGAATTTCCTAGAAAACCTTATTAAACTATCAAAGTGCTTGGAAATCGTGAATTTTATCAGTATTTGGTTTGTCACGCATTCTTGTACTCTTTTAACATACTCGGAATCTCATTAAACGCATTAAAATTAATGTTTGTTTACTTCAAAAGACTTAGCTTAATGAGTAAGCAATGTTAAAGGAATTCCTTCAAACCCTATTAAACTAGCAAAGTGACTAATTAACCGTGAATTTGATGAGTATTTGGGTTTGCACGGCATTCTTGTACCCTTTATCAAACTCCAGAATCTCATTATAAACGCATTCAAATCAATGCTGTTTACTTTGAAGACTTAGGTTAATGAGTAGCAATGTAAAGGAATTCTTAGAAATCCTGTTTAAAACTATCAAAACTGACAGAAAAACCGTGAATTTGTATGAGTATTTAGGTTTGTCACGCATTCTTGTTCCTCTTTCACACAATCAGAATCTCATTAAACGCAATTCAAATCAAAATATTTGGTTTACTTTGAAAGACTTTGCTTAATGAGTAAGCAATGTAAAAAATATTTCCTAGAAAACCCTGTGATAGAGCACTTTTGTATGCTGTTTTAGGTCTTTTACACTGCTTATATTTCTAACATATTTAGTATAAGATTAC
Organism: Sedum album; assembly: GCA_006409495.1. Classification (NCBI taxonomy): domain Eukaryota; kingdom Viridiplantae; phylum Streptophyta; class Magnoliopsida; order Saxifragales; family Crassulaceae; genus Sedum; species Sedum album. The sequence goes on from QZGG01003004.1 coordinate 21,772, forward strand.
GCTTTTGATGTAGTTTTGTATCTCAGGTTAATTGAAAGAGTTAGAACAAAAGTGCAACAAGAAGGCTGAATCTCGGAACAAAAGACAACAAAGTTGACAAGAGCCAAAGACCAGCGAGCGCGCGAGAAGTGTGGCGCGCGAGTATGGGTCACGCAGAGCAGAACAAAAATGACGACGTCAGCAATCAGCGACAAATCCGTGGCGATGATGTCATCACGCGCAAAGAATATTTCTAAGTTCGGTTTTTGGAGATCAAAATATTCCCAAACTGATTTTTAGAGATAAAGATGATTCCCAGCATATTTTCTTGCCTAATTATTCGTGGAAACCCTAGAAGGAAAGAGTATAAATACAGAGCTTAAAGGAAATCACAGACATGCGCAGAGAAGAGGTGACTTGGAGCAGATTGGAAGAGAAGATGCAGGACTGCCGGCGCAAGACTGAGACGGCGTACCGACGACGCGCGCATCAGGCTATTGTGTCTTTATTTGTTTATTTCATATAACTGTTGAGATTAATATGTTCAGCATGTCTACTAACTTTTGAATTCAGTTCAGACTTTAATCTATAAATAATATGTTTTGAGGTTTTATTCGTAATGCATGACTGTTTAGTATTATTACTCTGAGCATACTTGCATGATAGCTAGTTTAGATAGTTAGGCGAAGCCTTTACCCGCATACCTAATTATAGATTCTATTATCTAACATTAAACTATTAGAGGTACGTTACAGTGAAGATAGGAGTAGCACTAGAATAGTTAATCACTACCTTTACCGGATTCGTGGTTAATTAGACTAGGTTGGGTAGTAATATCATATGGACCTTTACCGAATATATGTGTACTTGTCAAGCCTTTACCAGACCTTAGCTTGCGTGAACAATGTGTCCATAGAACCTTATAAAACCCGTGATAAACTTAGAAGTTCATAGTGATAAGTCTAAGCTGAGCTCATCTCTAGTTTTATATTCAAACACTCGTATTGTATTCTGTGCGCCAGAAGTACTAACGCTCCTATTTTCTTTCTTTTACTTGTTTACTCACACAACCCAAATCTTAGTTTGTAGATAAAAAGACGACTTCTCACCGTTTCTGTTGGATTCGACCCCTGACTTACCTAGAACTATACTAAATAGGAGAGGGACAATTTGTAGCACTCAACGACGTGCTCGTCACACTGCTAAACTATTAAAGTGCATTGAAACTGTGAATTTGTATGAGTATTTGGGTTTGTCACGCATTCGTGTACCCTTTAACATACTCAGAATCTCATCAATTGCATTCAAATCAATGTTTTTTACTTTGAAAGACTTAGCTTAATGAGTAAGCAATGTAAAGGAATTCCTAGAAAACCCTGTTAAACTATCAAAGTGCCTGGAAATCGTGAATTTGTATGAGTATTTGGGTTTGTCACGCATTCTTGTACTCTTTAACATACTCAGAATCTCATTAAACGCATTCAAATCAATGTTGTTCACTTCGAAAGACTTCGCTTATTGAGTAAGCTATGTAAAGGAATTCCTAGAAAACCCTATTAAACTATGAAAGTGCCTGGAAACCGTGAATTTGTATGAGTATTTGGGTTTGTCACGCATTCTTGTACTCTTTAGCATACTCGGAATCTCATTAAACGCATTCAAATCAATGTTGTTTACTTCGAAAGACTTAGCTTAATGAGTAGCAATGTAAAGGAATCCTAGAAATCCCCGTTAAACTATCAAATTGGCCGAATACCGTGAATTTGAATGAGTATTTGTGTTTGTCACACATTCTTGTACTCTTTCCCACAATCTAATCTCATTAAACGCATTCAAATCAATGTTGTTTACTTCGAAACACTTTGCTTAATGAGTAAGCAATGTAAAATAATTCCTAGAAAACTCTGTTAAACTATCAAAGTGCATTGAAACTGTGAATTTGTATGAGAATTTGGGTATGTCACGCATTTTTGTACTCTTAAACATACTCGGAATCTCTTTAAAACGGATTCAAATCAATGTTGTTTTTTCGTAAGACTTTGCTTAATGAGTAGAAACGTGAAGGAATTCCTACAAACCCCATTTAACGATCAAAGTGACTGGAATTCATGAATTTGTATCAGTCTTTGGGTTTGTCACGCATTCCTGTAATCTTTTACATACTTAGAATCGCATTAAGAGCATTCAAATCAATGTTGTTCGCTTCAAAAGACATTGCTTATTGAGTAAGCAATGTAAAGGAATTCCTAGAAAACCCTGTTAAACTATCCAAGTGCCTAGAAATCGTGAATTTGTATGAGTATTTGGTTTGTCAAGCATTCTTGTACTCTTTAACATATTCGAAATATCATTAAACACATTCAAATCAATGTTGTTTACTTTGAAAGACTTTGCTCAATGAGTAAGCAATGTAAAAGAATTCCTACAAAACCCATTTAAACTATCAAAGTGCGTGGAAACCATGAATTTGTATGACTATTTGCATTTGTCACGCATTCATGTACTCTTTAACATACTCGGAATCTCATTAAACGCATTCAAATCAATGTTGTTCACTTCAAAAGACTTTGCTTAATGAGTAAGCAATGTAAAGGAATTCCTACAAAACCCTGTTAAACTATCAAAGTGACTGGAAACCGTGAATTTGTATGAGTATTTGGGTTTGTCACGCATTCTTGTACTCTTTCACACAATCAGAATCTCATTAAACGCATTCAAATTAATGTTGTTTACTTCGAAAGACTTAGCTTAATGAGTAAGCAATGTAAAGGAATTATGAGAAAACCCCATCTAACTATCAAAGTTCCTGGAAACCGTGAATTTATATGAGTTTTGGGTTTGTCACGCATTCATGTACCCTTTATCAAACTCGGAATCTCACTAAGCAATGTAAAGGAATTCCTAGAAATCCCAGTTAAACTATCAGACTGACCGGAAACCGTGAATTTGTATGAGTATTTTGGTTTGTCCCGCATTCTTGTACTCTTGAAACATACTCGAAATCTCATTAAACGCATTCAAATCAATGTTGTTTACTTTGAACGACTTTGCTTAATGAGTAAGTGACAAGCACGTCGTTGAGTGCTGCAAATTTGTCCCGGCTCTCGTACTAGTATAGTCTTGGTAAGCTGGGGTCGAATCCACAGGGAACGGTGAGAAGTCGCCTTTTAACTACAAACTAAAGATTTGGGGTTGTGAGTGAAAACAAGAAAAAAAGAAAGAAAACTATTACGCAAGTATAACTGGCGCACACACAGACAGCAAGTATAACAGGTGTTTATAACGATGCAAGAGATGAGCTCGGTTCAGATTCTTCACTATGAATTTCTATGTTCATCCTCGTCATTAAAGATACACGATGTAGTGTTCACGTAAGTTAAGGTCCTGTCACAGCTTAATAACCTACACATACATTCCGGTCAAGGTCCGTATGATATTATTATTCAACCTAGTCTAGTCAATAACGAATCCGGTCAAGGTAGCTATTACCTATTCTAGTGTTACTCCTATCATTCACAGTCACGTACTTCTGATAGTTTAACTATAGATAACAGATTCTACAACTAAGTCTGCGGTGCAAGGCTTCGCTTAATTGTCTAACCTAATTATCATGCAATTGAGTTCGGAATAATAATACTAAACTTTATCATGCAAATTAAGAACAAGACCTCAAAACATATAATTCATAGATTCAAATCCAAACCGAATTCAGTGAGTTTAGCTACTCATACTGAGTGAATACATCTCAAGAATAATTATGGAACAACTAAAATAACAAGACAAATCTGAGTGGTGCGTCGTCAGGCTCGCGTGACAGCTCGCGCGCACGGCTTGGCCGGAATTCTACTCTTCTCTACAAAATCGCACCCTTGTGATTTCCATGAAGCTTTGTATTTATAGTCTTGCCTCCTAGGGTTTCCACGAATATTTAGGCAAGAATATCTGTTGGAAATCATCTTTATCTCTAAAAATCAGCTTAGGAAATATTTGATCTCCAAAAACTGAACTTAGAAATATTCTTTGCGTGTGATGATGTCATCGCTCCGGGTATTTCGCTGCCTGCTGACGTCACCGTTTTGGTGTCTACTGCGCGACCCTTACTCGCGCCCCATAGTGCTCGCGCGCTAGTGGTCTTTTGTCCTTTGTTGTAACTTTGTTGCCTTTTGTTCCGAATTTCAGCCTTCTTGTTGCGTTTGTGTTCTAACTCTTCTAATCAGCCTATAATACAAAACTACACCAAAAGCGTAATCTTATACTAAAATGTGTTAGAATATAAGCATTGTAACGGACTTAAAGTAGCGTACAAAAGCACTCTATCAGTAAGCAATGTAAAGGAATTCCTACAAAACCCTGTTAAACAATCAAAGTGACTGAAAACTGTGAATTTGTATGAGTATTTGGGTTTGTCATACATTCTTGTACTCTTTAACATACTCGGAATCTCATTAAACACATTCAAATCAATGTTGTTTACTTCGAAAGACTTAGCTTAATGAGTAAGCAATGTAAAGAATTCCTACGAATCCCTGTTAAACTATCAAACTGACCTGAAATCATGAATTTGTATGAGTATTTCGGTTTGTCACGCATTCTTGTACTCTTTCACACATACAGAATCTCATTAAACGCATTCAAATCAATGTTGTTTACTTCGAAAGACTTTGTTTAACGAGTAATCAACGTAAAGGAATTGCTAAAAAACCCAGTTAACTACCAAAGTGCTTGGAAAACCATGAATTTGTATGTGTATTTGCATTTGTCACGCATTCCTGTACTCTTTAACATACTCGCAGTCTCATTAAACGCATTCAAATCAATGTTGTTCACTTCAAAAGACTTCCTTTAATGAGTAAGCCATGTAATGGAATTCCTAGAAAACCCTGTTGAACTATTAAAGTGCCTGGAACCGTGAATGTGTATGAGTATTTGGGTTTGTCACGCATTTTTTACTCTTTAACATACTCGGAATCTCATTAAACACATTCAAATCAATGTTGTTTACTTCGAAAGACTTAGCTTAATGAGTAAGCAATGTAAAGGAATTCCTAGAAAACCCTGTTAAACTATCAAAGTGCCTGGAAACCGTGAATTTGTATGAGTATTTGGGTTTGTCACGCATTCTTGTACTCTTTAACATACTCAGAATCTCATTAAACGCATTCAAATCAATGTTGTTTACTTCGAAAGACTTAGCTTAATGAGTAAGCAATGTAAAGGAATTCCTAGAAAACCCCATCTAACATCAAAGTTCTTGGAAACCGTGAATTTGTATGAGTTTTGGTTTTGTCACGCATTTTTGTACTCTTTAACATACTCATAATCTCATTAAACGCGTTCAAATCAATGTTGTTTACTTCGAAAGACTTAAGCTTCGAAAGACTTAGCTTAATGACCTGTTTTAGTATTATTACTCCGAGCATACTTGCATGATAAGTAGTTTGATAGTTAGGCGACCCCTTTACTCGCAGACCTAATTATAGACTCAATTATCTAACGTTAAACAATCAGAGGTACGTTACAGTGAATGATTACGAGTAGCACTAGAATAGTTAATCACTACCTTTTTACCAGATTCGTGGTTAATTAGGCTAGGTTGAGTAGTAAATCATATAGACCTTTACCGAAATATATGTGTAAGCTATTAAGCCTTTACCGAACCTTAGCTTGCGTGAAACAATCAGTCATAGATCCTTAGAAAACCAGTGATAAACATAGATGTTCATAGTGATAAGTCTAAGCTGAGCTCGTCTCTTATTTATAGTTTACACTCGTATTTACTCTGTGCGCCAGTAGTACTCACGCATCTATTTTCTTTCCTTTACTTGTTTAACTCACACAACACCAATCGTTAGTTGTAGATAAAAGACTACTTCTCACCGTCCTTTGGTTTCGACCCCTGACTTACCTAGACTATACTATGGAGGAGAGGGACAAATTTAGAATGGATGCTGAAGTATAAGAGGAACGACAACCAGCTTCAGAACAACATGGATGTACGCGCGCCCACCTGTCGCGCTCGTACCTACGCAACCAGTGGCGCGACGCACCATTAAGGAGATGTCTGCTGCTCAGGCAATCCAATCACCTTGGTGCATCGTGCTGCCCCCTGATGTCCTTTTGAGTTGAGGACCCAGCTTGTTCACTACATACAAAAGTTCCATGGTATGGCTAGTGAGAATCCGGTGAAGAACGTTAGAGAGTTTGCGGCTATTATGTGAGAACAAGAGGAATGGGAACGAGGATCCTGAATTGCTAAAGTTAAGAGCGTTCCCCTTCTCATTATGTAATTCCGCAAGACAATGGTTGATGGGCTAGCACCGGGATCTATTTATAAATTGCCCGAATTGCAAGAAAGGTTCCTAGACCAGTTCTACCCTGCACCCAAGGTGTCACTATTAAGAAGGGAGCTAGCCGCGCCAAAGCAGCTGCATGGGGAGTCATTATCCGAATACTATGAGCGGTTCAGGGAACTAGAAGCGAACTGCTACTACACGGACTTACCCAACATGTACTTATAGAGAATTTCCTCTATGGACTTATTGAGATGGAACTCAGGTTGTTGAATGCTTTACGTAGGAGGCAACGTGAGGAATATGTACCCGGAGGACGTATGGAAACTAATCGAGGGATACTGGGGACCAAGTCAGATATCAGTTATCCCTAGAGAACAACCGGTGCAAGGTCATTGCATCAAGTTAGACATTGATAGAGCACTAATGTATGCTAACTTTAAGTCCTTTACACAGCTTATATTCTAACATATTTAAGTTATAAGATTATGCTTTTGGTGTAGTTTTGTATTTCAGGATGAAAAGGAAGAGTTAGAAACAATAGTGCAACAAGAAGGCTGAATTTCGGAGCAAAGTAACAAAGTTGACGAAGAGGCAAAGGACAATGAGCGCGCGAGCAGTGTGGCGCGCCAGCCTTAGTCCGCGCAGATCAAAAACAAAAGCGATGACGTCAGAATCAGCGAAATATCCGGAGCAATGACGTCATCACGCGCAAGAATATTTCTAAGTTCGGTTTTTGGGGATCAAATATTCCCAGCTGAATTTTTAGAGATAAAGATGATTTCCTACAGATTTTCTTGCCTAATAATTCTTGGAAACCCTAGGAGGCAAGACTATAAATACAAAGCTTCAAGAGAAATCAGAAGAGAG
>QZGG01003005.1:0-28868 GCA_006409495.1 Sedum album
CAGCTAGCACCACCTACTCAGCCCGCATATATATATATATGATATATCCATCTATAAATCAAAACAAAAGCCGGAAGCCTCACTCTCATCACCGCCTCAACACTCCTGTTGCATGCGATCCCTCTGTGATACCAAAAAAAAGAGAATTTGATTTCAGTGATGAGGAGGATCAGCAGCGCCGACATGGCTGTTGGTGTCCCGGTGGACGACGCAGCAAGGAGCTTGAGCTTTACGTGGGACTCGATTCGGGTTCCTGTTATCGCGCCTATTTTGGGCACGGCTGTGTTTCTCTGCTCTGTGATGTCGACTATGATGTTTTCTTGAGAGGGTTTGTATGGCTATTGTGATTGTATATGTCCGAGCTAGAGGCATGAAAGACAGGACCCAAACGACAGCCTCGAAGAAATGAAACAGGAGATGGAGAGAACGGACTCCTAAAGTACTTGTCCAGATTCCTATGTTTAACGAGCGAGAGAGGTTAAAGACTATCTAGTATTCATTTCCTCTGTTCTAGACTGCAGATTATGTTCCATCTGTTTTTTATTTCGTTTATGAATTGAGGTGTCACAATTTGACATTTCCTAACTTTGCCAAAGAACACACAATCAGAACAACGAAGTCAGTGCTCTTTTGCTTGTTTTGGTATTTGATATCGAGTGTTGACTCACATATTGTTTTGTTTCCGAGTTCATATTTGGTAAGAGTTAAAGTTACTTGACAGCCATATTTCTAATAATTTACTGAAATTGTAATTCAGTAAAATTAGTGATAAAAGTACCGCTAATGATTGATGTTTTGTACAAGATCCGAATGGAGAACATTATATTTTGATATCATTACAGTTAAATTAATGTCATCATATGGGGAATATGAATTTTACCAAGCTTCCGGATACTGTCACGTATCTAAAATTTATCTAAAAATATATGTTTAGCACGTATAAAAGCATTTTGGTGTTTTTTTTACGAAATGCTAACAATATCCTTGGCCATGACAAATTTTTAAGTCAATGATGATTTTCGATGAATTATTTTTTTATCATTTAGGCATATGGTCTCGGTGCATTATGCATTCTCTAAATTTAATATGCGTAACCTTAGAACATCAAACTTGTCTGAGTTTTATTTTCTTAATTAACAAGTAATTCAAAAGTAAATGAATTCGACCGGGTGGATCGGTGCGGTGAACCGAGACGGTTCGATTTCGTGAGTTGTCAGTCATGTAAGTCATCAGCATGTACAGTGAGGTGCCAGCTAAGCAGTAGGATTTTGGCGGTCAAGTTTGTCTTGGTTTGACGGCTGTCTATTCGTCTGTCGTACTTTGGAATTTAAAGATGCCTGTCATTACTCAGCGTATTTGTTTTTGGGGTCTTGTCCAGGTGTACAAGCTCTCAATCGGAGCAGTTTGCAGCCTCTCATGGCCTTCGAACAAGCTCTTTGTCCAAGTGCTGGACGACTCCACCAATGAGGTGCTAAGGGTATGTTGAATATTGCAACTTTATTGAATCATGCAAGCATTATGGTAGTGGTAGCATGTAAGGTGTTTGATGAAATGTCTGTTTGAAGGAACTAGTGGAGATGGAGTGTCACAAGTGGATATCAAAGGGGGTGAATGTGATGTATGAAAACAGGAAGAATCGCAATGGTTACAAAGCAGGAGCACTCAAGGAAGGTCTGCAGAAACAGTATGTCAGTGATTGTGAGTATGTGGTGATATTCGATGCCGATTTTCAGCCTGACGAGGACTTCCTGTGGAGGACTATTCCATTCTTTATGAAGAACCCTGAGTTGGGTTTAGTTCAGGCGCGATGGAAGTTTGGTGAGTAGTGACTACATTTGTAATGGGTTCTTGAATTTAAGAGAAAGGTTAAGTGTTTTTTGTTTAAGTTTCCGTGAACCAGCTATTGCCTATGAGATTTGGAAATTGAGCATTTTCACAGTTCGTTGTTGCTTTGCGTTTCATCTAATGGCTTTACCAAACAGTTAATGCGGATGAGTGTATTATGACTCGGATTCAAGAGATGTCCCTAGACTATCACTTTGCTGTCGAACAAGAAGTAGGGTCGTCTACTTGTGAATTCTTTGGTTTTAATGGTGAGTCGAGATTTTTTAAACTCACATTTCATAGGACAAGCAACCTTTAAAGTCTTGCTTGTGAATTTTGTTGTCCCAGTGGATGGTAAATATTTGAAACTCTTTGGTTGACTGTGTCCTAAATCTGCTGCCATGCTCGACATAGGAACTGCTGGAGTTTGGAAGATTCAAGCAATCAATGACGCTGGTGGGTGGAAAGATCGAACCACAGTGGAAGACATGGATCTTGCTGTTAGGGCTAGCCTCAAAGGCTGGAAATTCCTCTTTGTGGGAGATGTTTCTGTAAGCATATTTAAACATTTTCTGTTTCTAATTTTGTTCTCTTAGGTTTTGCTAAGAAACATTGGTAATGAGTATCGTACCCGTGCACAACCCGTGATTTTTCGTCTTCTTAACATTATGCACTGACAACAGGTGAAAAATGAACTTCCAAGTACTTATAAAGCTTACCGCTTTCAACAGCATCGTTGGTCTTGTGGTCCAGCTAATCTCTTCAGGAAAATGACCAAGGAAATCATGCTATGTGAGGCAAGAACCTTCCCTCGATATCATTGTTATTATGATTCTTCCGAGTCTCATATTTAGAAATCAAAACAGTGTGTGCTAAATGTGTTTCTTGATGCAGAAAGTGTCGTGGTGGAAGAAGCTCTATGTTATATACGACTTCTTCTTTGTTAGGAAGATAGTTGCCCACTGGCTCACTTTCTTTTTCTACTGCGTAGTCATTCCTGCTCATGTTATGGTTCCAGAAGTTAAGCTTCCAAAGTTAATGGCCATTTACTTTCCTGCTACAATTACAATCCTTAACGCGGCCTGCACCGTGAGGTAATATTTCTTCTGGAGCCAATTTTTATCTCTCTTGAGTTAGATCTTAGTCGCTCGAACAATTCAGCTTTTGAAACTGCTAGTCGACAACCTCAACTTAATCAATACTAGCAAAGGCAGGATCATAACATTAAATATTCTTTCTGTTCAGATCACTACATCTACTGGTCTTCTGGATTCTGTTTGAGAATGTCATGTCTCTCCACCGAAGCAAAGCAACCATAATAGGACTACTTGAAGCTAATCGTGTAAATGAATGGGTTGTGACTGAAAAACTGGGGAATGCCATGAAGCAAAAGAGTGCCTCCAGACCTTCAAAGAAACTGAAATCTCGCATTACGGAGAGGTAACATTCTTCTCTTCTTTTTATTCTCATCTTTGACTAGTTGTGAATTTCATCGAGTCCTTGGCAATGTACATAAACAACTCTTTTGCAGGATTCATGTGTGGGAGATTGTGGTCGGAATGTTTCTTTTGCACTGTGCCGTGTATGATATGCTCTATGGAAAGAATCATTTCTATGCCTACTTAATCCTGCAAGCTGGGGCATTCTTCGTAATGGGTTTTGGATATGTGGGCACCATTGTCCCCGCCTAGAAGTGTGACATACTAAATATATACAGAGTGCACAAGAAATGTTTGTTACCGTACTTATCAACAGCAGCAGTAAATTGTAGGGAAATCAGTAGGTGTGTACAAACACCTACTGGCGGACAGGGATATTATATTACTATAGTTATGGTGCTATTCAGTTCATTAGCTGATGCTAATGATGTTGCATCAAAGGCATCAGCAAAAAAAACATGTAATAAGCTGAATTAAGGTCATGCTCTATTACTGTATTGTAATGTTAAATAGTATATATTTTCGTATAATAACCTGTGTCTACCACTTTATCTTCTTTTTTATGATACATGTCCACCACCTTATCTTGATGCACCCAGCTCATTTTTCTTGTAATATTTGACTCATGTACAATTAATTTTCACTGTGAATTTACTGGAGCAATTTACGAATGCCTCGCCAAGTTTCAGATTAGTTGTAGTGTGGTGTGGATACGTTTGGGGCAAAAGAACAGTTAGGATGATGCGTCATTACTTGGAATAGGAAAATTCAGGAGCTTATGGTGCAAAATTTCAGTTAGCTTTAGACATTTATAAACAAAGAAACACCAACAAAAAGTTTCAGATATACTCTTCATTAAGAAAAATCGAATATACTCTTCCATTCGAATTTTAAAAGGCTTGTTTCGTCCACATTAATCATCTTCACGCCCGTAATAATAAAAAGCGTTTGGTTTGATTGGCGCTCGTAAGTTAGCCGATTGAATAGGGTTTGATTTATTAATATGTTTAATTATATATGTAACCAATCACTACCGTTGAAGAATTTTGGAACAGTGATAATTGACTTTGAAGAGGCGTCATTTGGCTAAGTTAATTTGCCTAGACCTTCCATCAAAGCATCAGTGTGTTCAGGCTTCCCGACAGACACACGGACGTAGCCTTTCAGTTCTTTGTTGCTGTAGTGGCGGATCATAATGCCCATTTTGACGAGATCCTCCTGGGTACAATGAACACAAAAGCTGTCACCTCCAGCTGAGGGAATAAATCATACGTGTTCAATGCCCAAAAGGGAAACTGCAATCACCTTTAGTTGCTTGGCATCCCTTCCAGCTGTAACTTCACAAAGAATAAAGTTGGAATGGCTGGGAAATGGCTTGAGAAATGGCACCCGACTTAGGAGATCAAATAGTCGATCCCGCTCATTGACCAGAGACTCTTTAACAGTCTGCCACAAAAGGCAGCATATTATAAAAACAACTTCAACTAAAAATATCACGCAGCAGAAAGATGTAAACATTATTTACTTCAAGATAGACTGGATTTTGTAAAGCCGCACATGCTGCCACTTCTGCCGCAACAGAAACATTATATGGCTGCTTTGCTCTCCATAGGAACTCTATTATGCTCATAGGGAATGCTCCATATCCAACACGAAGCCCAGCAAGACCTGTTACACATGCATAGAAGGGTTATCACATGATTCTAGTGAACAACATATAACAAGTAGGAAATAAGACTTCATACAATTCAGCGTGGTGCACATATACATACCTATACTCCCAAGAAATACTCGCCATACAGTATTACCAGAAGATACTTTGACATAAGGGTACATGCAGCTACAAATACATACTAAAACAACAAAAGAAAACAAAAGACATAAATATACCAGCTCGTTTGCTGAATGTGCGAAGGACAATAAGATTCTCGTACTTCTTCACCCACTTCATTCTAGACTCGATACCAGAGAATTCAATGTATGCTTCGTCTAAAACAACCAGAATAGGTAACTCTAGCACCTTTAAAAGAACCTCATCAGAAATTATACTGCACAAAAACAAATACCAAAAGTTTTATTGAAAATTTGTACTATAAGATCATCATAAAACCGAATGATAAAAAGATTGTTCACCCAAACAGATGTTTGAAAACGTTACCTGCCATCTGGATTATTAGGAGAAGTTAGAAATATAATTTTTGGTTTCTCTGATTCAACAACCTTAATAATTTTTTCAACATCTAATCCAAAGCCAGCAGTCCTCGGAACTGGAAAACATAGTTGAAGGATAGGTGTCAAATCAAAGTCATTCCAAGGGTGAAAATTGAAACTGTGAAACATAATTCCAATATAAATTAAAAGCTTGTAAAATTAATTTAGTACAAAGAAGAACATGCATACCCTTGATGACATGAGCTCCATTAACTGCAGCATCAAATTCATACATAGTGAATGTGGGAGGGCAGTCGACAATTTTGTCATTATGATCGAGTACACACCTACGGATAAATGGTGCATATAAATTAATTTCAGTTCAAAGAATTAATACGAACGTCCATGTAGCATTTAGATGAAATAAATAAAAAACATAAAAGGGAGCCTAACCGCATAATTAAATCAATAAGCTCATCAGCACCACATCCGACGAGGATATGCTCAGCGTCGAGACCAGAATCTTCAGAAAGCGCGGCACGCAAACGGCGGCTCTCAGGGTCAGGGTAGATATACGGAAACTTCAAGGAACCCAATGCTTCAAAAACCTAATACAGTCTAATAAATATGCAGTTAGCATGCGACTAGACGATTGGTAAGAACATATTTGAATTCCAAACAAAAACATGGTCAACAATATACAATGTTTTAATAAATGAAGTATCACTTACAACCAAACCATGCTATTAGTATATATTCTAAAAATATATATTGATAGAATGGAATAAAAAAAGAATAGCTTGCCTCAGGGGGTGGCCCATAGGGGTTCTCATTGGCATCCAGTTTGATGATATCCTCAGGTTTCCTCCCCAATCGAGTGGACAATACCTGTATATTTAATAACGAAAACAGTCTGAGTTGGGTGCTGAATGCAGTGGAAAACTAATTGAGAGAAACCACTCAAGCAATAATTGAAATCAGAATGAGTATATCATGCATGCCAAATGTAAATTTAGAATGAATTTAATAAAAATCAGAAACGATTATATAAAAAAAAATTGGAAACCTCAAAAGGCAGAATAGCTTGATAAGGAGACAACTTCCTCAAATGAGTTCGAATGAAGGAGTCTCCAGTGATCTTCTGCTGCGCATCCTCATTCATTACCGGAATCGTAGATTTCATGCTCACCACAGTCCCAGATCTTCCTAGGGTGTTACCATTATTAGTACGGACGGAGTAGTAGCCGGAGAGATGGAAGGCAGCAGCCATGAATTGCGGGATGTCGAAGACTGCGGATGAGACGGTTTGCGGCGCTAGGTTTCAAGCGATGCTTCTTGAATTGAGCCCATTGGGCTTCGTCATGCAGTTAAGGTGTTTTTTTTAAAACAGCATATCATTAAAAGTAGCTATAGTTTTTTTAAAAGTCAATACTCGAGTATGAAGTGACTACGATGTTTCATTCGCCCACTCAAAGTTATAACCACTACACGTGAAAAATGAAAGCTCAGTTTCAACTGCTGCTAGTTGAAACTAAGACATTTAGCCAGCAAATTGGATGATGGGTTAGTTAGTTGGTCCGAAGACCGTGTTAATTAAACACATACGTTGTTCGGGGTTAAAGACGTCATTGAGATATTAAACAAGTTGATTCATTGTAGATTCCACACGCGGGCCAATTACGTAGGCATATTTCATCTTACTCAAAAAAGTAAAGTGAGCGTACTATTGGGTTGGGATTCACAATTACACGTAGACTAGGTACGTAGCAATTAGATAGATGATGTTAGTATGGAGAAATATACTAATTAGGTCAACTAAGATAACTAATCCAACCAAGTAACAAGAAAGTTATTATTTAAAATTCAAGAGAAACAAAGAATTTAGCTGAGCACCACAAAACTTAATATCAATCATTGTATTAGAATAATTTGTGGTTGTGGTTGAGATTAAAGTTAGTTTTTATATAATTAGCGGTTGAGATTGAAGGTTATTTTTTGAATCAAATCTCATCCGTTGAATTATTAGTATTCAATGGTTGAGATCATGTCTCATTGTCTCACATTTATTTATCCGTCCTATAAGAACTTATATTTTATAACGAACGACTCTCATAAATTAATAAAGTTTAGGTTGCAATAAGAAATTTGTAGGATAACTGAAAAATGAAAATCACAGGTGATTTAATTAATTGGCCAAGTGAATTGTAGGAAAAGTAATTAAGGACGACGACTGCACCTTTCGAATCACAATAAGCTTTACGTATTTAACGTCAAGTAGCGCCAACATCGGATCCCTCCTCTCCCACTTCCTGACGCCATGTCCCACGATCAACATCACTCCGCTTCGTCTTCTCTGGGTAGTCTAGTTGGCGAATCAGATGATGGATTTCGGACGCCAACGAACAGGATGATTCCCTTGACTACTGTGTGTCCGCCGGCCCCGAGTAAGCCCAAGACACGCAAACGACTCATAACATCATTGCTGTGGGATGAAGATCATATGCAGTTGGTTAACATGTGGTTGGATTTTCTGGAAGAAGAAGATCGGAATAACAAGAAGATGAAGAGAGCAAGATCAACTGTGAACCTGTAGCTAGCTAGCGATAATATCAGCTTAAACAGCTTTACCTCCAGCTCCATTAATATTTCATTATAACATACATAATTGTACATGTTTGAGGAGTGCAATCACCAAATAGAAGACTTCATATTTCTCCATCCAAAACTACAATCATTTACATGTTTTCTATGTAAATTTACAATTTCGTTGTTCGAATAGTCAATCTTCCGCAATTTTTTTTATCACATATTCATTCGATGTACAATTAAAACTAACGACAAATCTCATTTTCTTCGCACAAATTCAATATATATTTCCAACAGCCCGATCTGTTACCAAGTGAAAGATGCAATGCGGTCATGTGAGGGAAGCCCCAAGAAAAGGGACTAAGCAGGTGGCGTAAAGGTAAAGTTGACGAGGGTTCTGCCTTGGAGTGGGAGAAGTACACTGCAAGGAAAGTGACTGAGACATGCCCCTTTATTTCTTTACACCTCCGACCAATCTCACCATTATAGGCATAGCTTCTTGTACACACATTCCGAGGGCCAACAACCTTAACCGCACCACCTTCTTTCCATCTTTTGTGTTTTGCCTTGCTGATTCCTCTAACTTGGGAGTACTTGTAATATTAAGTTGACAATGTTTATGCATTAAAATATATCATGCAAAAGAAAACATGGCATTTTGCAGTTTCTCAAAATTGGATTGAAATCTCGATGTAATCTAACCATCAGTAGCTTTAAAGCACACCTAGCACATAACAGACAAATTCAAAACATGGAAAACCTGGATTCAAAATTCCAGCGACCCTTTAATGGTAAACATGTAAAACACTGAGAGTTACAACTCATGTTTTCATTTTGTATGCTTCAATACCGCAAGGTAAAAGCTCCCATCATCTACAAATTCAACAACCTCAAAAGAATGGCCAACACCAATTTGCTGTAAAGTTGCCTTATCAGGCAAGTCAGACACCACATCTGGGTATTCTCGGCGTTGCCGTTCTGCCTCCGCCCTTCCTTGAGGATGGCTAATTACTACTCTTGCTCCTGCAAAAGTCATATACAAATCACTGATGCCTCATATGATAAATTAATCACAAACTGCAGGATGAAAAACTAAACGCAAAATGCAATGAAGAGTTCCAAAACTAGTATAGCTGGAGGGCCTCACTAGCATTTACTGACACTAAGCAAGGAGGATAGCAAACATACAAGTAACAAGGTTACCTGGCAAACAACGCACCGCCAGAGCTTCAAGAACCTGGTTCAGTTCAAACGGAACCCCAGGAAGAAAGTACAGGAAAACCACATCAAAAGGAGTCCACTTCTCCGGTACATAAATCAGCTCTCCTTGCCAGCATTTTACTTGATCATATTTCTCTTTGATGAGGGCCAATGCAAAGAGCGAATCATGGACAACCAGCAAAAGATCACAAGGAGATGTATCAACCAGCCGATCAAGGAAATCTTCAGCGCCAATGGAAATCATGACTCTAGAATCATCTCCCACCTTGCCAGCGGAGATTATTTTGTCGATCTTCTCAAGACGTTCCTCAGGAGTATTTAAATTATCAATGTCCAGAAATGTCCAATCTTTCTCAATAAATTCTTCAAAGTCTACCACTGAAACCACACCCTCATTGGAAGGAGTACTGACATGGGTAGGTAATAGGGATGACCTTAATGATGGACATTGTCTGAATGACTGAAAACAAGGCGAACGACCACAGTGTAAATGGTGCACTCGTGATGGCGGATGATGGGCAGGTACCAATTTGCGGACAAACGTTGGAAGGAGTGTTGAGGATATAATAACATTACTCATGGTGCACAAAATTATACTTAGAGGCACAAAATCAATAAACAAAAGAATATCGAATTCAGCAATCAGGTCAAAATAGTTTAGCCCCAGAACTTCATCGTTCCATCCCACTTTTCCTATCCCTGTCAAGATATGCACAAATTTAATCTCTGTAAGATGCCAAAATAATTTGCCTAAAAATCAAACCATTTATATCCAAACAATTAAAATGTACATCTATGAGGCATTTTATCAAACAATTGGTCTTCGCATGTACAAACCCCATTTTAAGGACTCAAACTACATCCAAACGAAATAAAGGAAGGGAATTTTCTGCGTAAATCAGACAAACAAGACACAAAAAGCAACAGAAAACACGGGAACAGGGACACAATAAGATCAAAACAAGCGTTGAAGCTTCTGGTAGTAATAGATGGATTCAACAGACTATGTAGCGTAAGGAACCACGATACCTGGTTTCGAGTGGCATACAACTAGCGCAAATGTTGAGGATGAGACGGCTCAGCTTGAAAGAGATGAAACCAGTGGAGAATGGAGATAGCAGATTAGCAGTGGTCCGTGGTGTCTCGACAGACAGAGATCAGGAAGCTGAAATTGCGTAATGGTACTTCGATACCTTGTACTTTACATTCAGCGCCTCACACTTTAGTGGATATAATTTGGGAATTGGGTCGTATAGTATTGGGCTTTTATGTAGTGAAGTGGGCCTTACCACGTCTTTCAAGAAAGAAAAAAAAACCTTATTAACCGGTGGCTTCCTATACCATACTACTCCCTCCGTCCCTATTTATTTATCCAATAGTATGAATGTAAGATTTTTAAGGTAGAAAGAAAGTATGAAATGTGTAGTTGAGAATAAATAATTTATAAATATATGAATAAAAAAGCGGAATATATGGTTGATATTGAAGGAAAGTAGACAAACTTAAGGGGACGGCCAAAATGGAAAGTGGGACAGAAAGAGTATGATACTATAACTTGGGAAAGAGGCGGGTAGAATAAATAAATTCCAAGAAATCATTTCTTTACTTTCCCACATTCTTTTGACAAATGATAGCATGCTTATCATCCCCAAGAAAAAAAATATTTTGTGACTATTATTAAAAAAAAGCACACAAAATGCATTATTTTAATACCACATTACACGGAACTGTATCTCAAACACACGGTCTACTACTGCCTCACTTTTTCAGGGTAGCCTTTGACACAAGACCTAATCAGGCGCCTAAACCCCTTATTCTCCCTTGGGGATGACACTGGGCTACGCTTATGACTCCTCTTCTCGGCTTCCAACTCCTCTTGGAGCTGCGAACAAATCTTGACCACTTTCTCCTCCACATGTGAAAGCCGATCAATTAGTGTACCCTTTGTTTCAGCCTCCATTATCACGTCCTCTATAGGCCGACAGCACTTTTCTAGGCTCTTGGGCGAGAAGTCAAAGGATGGTCTCCCCTCGCTCGTCAGCGTGCCACTCGATGGTGTTGACGCACATGAGCTCTTCGGAGTCATGCAGCTGCTTCTTGTCCTTATCCTCTCCAGTTGCTTCAACTAAATTAAATGTGAATTGTTAGTTACAGATTCATACTAAGTCAGTTACCAACAAATGATAATTTCCAACTCGTAATAAACTACGTCCCCGCACTGTAGGTGAAAAAAATCATATCATGTATCAATTATCATCTAGCGAAATAACTATCCATCGAACATAATACGAAGATATCTATACGATTTGAATCTTTATGAAACAAGTGTGAACTTACAAACATATCTTGAACACTTGCAATGCACTTACAATGTTGTCGATTCGATCAAATCGAGAGAGTATGGGTTCTTCGGCAACTCCGAATGCCATTTTCTCGCCGCCTGCTTATCGCTTGGAGGTAACTAAACGGTTTTGTTTATCTTGCTAGAAAAGAATGCTACACAGGTACGTACGACGTTTCGAAAACACTGAATGGAAGGAGATTACTTTTAACGAGAAATGATGTACAATGCACGTGTCATATGGTCGTTAAGTCGGTTTACACGTGGCGATATGGTGTGATGAGAGTAATGACGAGATGGGATATTCTTGTAGAGCGACACACGTGTCTCCTAGGTATGCGCGGTTTCTTTATTCCGATCTTCTAGCGATAAGATTTTCAATAAAAGGGATTTATCAATACATTACGGGGGGTGAATCTCATAAAAAAACTTTTGGGGGTGAAAGCTGTTGAATTATAGTTTGGGGGTATGCTTTGTAACGAGGAGAGTTTATGATTCATTTTGTTATTAATATAGAGTTGACGGGCCTTTCTGTTTATTAATCAATAGAAAGTGCATGCCTCAACCTAGCCGTGTTTGAGTGTCGTGCATGCAGTACGTAGAATATAATTAAATGTTGGAGGCATGACAAGTGCAATCTGCTCAATCATGAACTAAAAATAGATGTAATGTAAACATCTCGTTTTCATCAGCAAGAGGCTCTCTCTTCGCTACCTTCTTCTTATTTATTTGATCTGGGCCGTATCTCTCGTGAAGGTCTTCATTTGCTTTTGCTAATTCCTCCTCTTCATCTTTGCTTTTCCTTTACCACCCACATTGTCGTCTTTTGCATCATCCCCTTTCGCAAGTCGTAGAGCCTCGATCAGGTTCATCAAGCACCTATCCACATTGTCCTCACTCGACTTATTTATCATATTCTCAGCCACATCCGCTGGAGTCATGTTAACTTCCTCCAACAAACTTCTAATCTCATCAAAAAGGCTATGTGACTCGATGTCGTGGTAATTTTTAGCAAGAACCTTAAAAGCCTCAAATCTGCAATAGGACATCTCGATATGCTTGTCCATCCTACCCCTCCTGATCAGTGCCGGATCCAGGTCCTCTAAATGATTTGTTGTGAAAATTATAATCTTTTCACTCCCACAACCTGACCATAATCCATCAATGGAGTTCAACAGTCCTGATAATGTCACTTTGCCATCCTCATTTTCATCATCCTGTTCTTTTGGTCCCTTTTTCTTATGCTTCTTCTGTTTTCTCTGGCCAGTCAATTGAAGTGAGCAATCAATATCCTCAATCACTATAATCGATTTATTAGAAACATCAATCATTAACTCCCTCAATTCGCTGTTGCTTTTCACAGCAGTGAGTTCAAGATCAAACACATCATATCCCAAGTAGTTTGCCATGCAAGCTATCATCGTAGACTTGCCCGTTCCTGGAGGTCCATAAAGAAGATAACCCCGCTTCCACGCCTTGCCAACCTTTGCATAGTAATCCTTAGACAAACTAAACGTCTTCAAATCATTGATAATATCCTTCTTCTTCTCAGGGTCCATAGCCAGAGTTTCAAAAACCGCCGGATGCTCAAAAATCACTCCATTCCAAGTTTCCTCATTATTTGTAAACAGCCTCCTCTTTCTATTATTAGCTGAAATCTGATTAGCCTTTTCCATCACGTGCCGGATGTAGGAATCGGTGAACTTATCACGGTGGGTTACAGGGAATATGAGCTTGTAAGACCTTGATTCGGATGGAGCAGGGTCGTAAAGAGAAATTGACGTTCCTTGATTCTCTTTTTTGCTAGAAATCCACTTGACTTGAATTCCAAGAAACTCATCTTTAATCTCTTCGTAGTCATCCATGCCAAGGACAGGGTTCTTGGACTTATTAGACATGTAGGCTTTAAGACTTTTAGCACGAGTGGCAGCCACACTGCTAAGGTAAAGCTCGATGGCCGAGTATAACTGATTGCGCTTGTTGCGTCCCTCGCCGGTGAGTTCAGGGAAGATGATCTGAACATCAGTTTTGAAGTAGTCTATGATTTTTTGAGAGAGGCTTTCCAAAAGGGTGATTACGCAATCGGGTATGAACTGTTGGAAAACGGCAAAGATGAGCATGAGACCTGGTAGAGTTGAGCTCGCATGGGTCAACTTCTCAACCAGCTCGGAAAAATATGAATATGATCCGGCCATGTGTCCTCAAGCTAGGCAGAAAGCTTAAATGACAGTGTTTTTAAAAACATATAATTCAAAGGTTGAGAAGAAGAGTGTGTGTATTTATACATATCCTGCATATAAATTAAAATCTTGTGAATTAAAAAGCAGTAAATTGTTTATCATGCTAACCAGAATTTGACGAGCGTGATCATAATTTATCCGGAAAAAGATATGCAAAAGTCTCATATAAGTAATTTACATTGAATAACTAGTTTAATCAAATGAGGAAATGAAATAGCATAATTTACGGGTTTAGGAGAATGAGGGTTTTGATAAATATGGTTGGATTAACGAAAATGAACAATCGTGAAAGTCTCAATGCTTTTGGTTTTAAATGTGTCTTCTTCTTTTTCTAGATATAGTGGATTTTAAAAAGAAAATGCAATTTTTTTCCGCTGCATATAATGAGAAGTCATTGGAGCCCTAGCTAACTCGCCTTATAATTCGGTTTAGGAGAACCCATGCTTGCTCTGCAAAGTCTATTAAATATTTCCTATGTTCATCTATATGTTTTCTATGATGGATGGAGATCAAATTGCTTTTAAGTCTTAGGATCTCACTTCCTCTCACAAGGGTTTGCTGCAGTGCCTTGTTTCTAATGTATCTGTTCATTCCTATAAATACAAGCCTCTATTTGAAGAAAAATATATTCACCGACCGAGATCCCTTATGGAAATTAGTAAAACGGAGTTAATTAGTTTAAGTTTTTGAGCCTCAATTTAGTGATTTTATAACACATACTTAGCAATCCGTGTATCCGACATTATAATCTCTCCGCATTAATTATCTTTTTATTGCGTCTTCCCCATATTCTTCCACATGTCAACTTTTATTATTTCACTTACATTAAATATTTATATAAATACCGAGTGGACAAGAGTCTTGTCAAACATTCCAAGCATGTCGTCATCCGTAGTGCTGGTGCTCGCGATGATGCTGTTGTTGTTTTTTCTCCCATACAGTTTGTGCAGTTATAAGGATGTAGTAATTAACAATCTCCCACAATCTTCTTCTTCAAGAGTTGTGAGTGTAACTGATCACGGAGCAATAGGTGATGGAAAATCAAATGATACCAAGGTACGTATATATATTATCATGTCTACTAGTACATCACTTGTTTAAGACCTTGAATTAGTTTCGAATGAATCTGTTTGATAGGCATTTGAGGAAGCATGGAAGAAGGTATGTGAGACGAATAACAGTGTTCTCGAGGTTCCTGGTAACAAGACGTTCCTTATCGGACCAATCATATTTTCGGGCCCCTGCAAAACCTCGGTCACAATGAATGTACGGAAAACGTAAAAAAATAATTTGCACGAGTATCACATTTTTTGCAATACCCAACGTACACTTTGTGCATGCATTAAATACATTTTATAGTGTATATTTTATATATATACATAGGTAAATGGAACCATCCTTGCATCAGGCGATAGATCAGATTACCAAAACAGTCCAAGACACTGGATTCTTTTTAGTAGAATAGCCAATTTCCGCATCTCCGGTGGTGGAGCTTTTGACGGAAATGGTAAAACGTGGTGGAATAACTCGTGCAAAATCGATAAATCTAAAGTAAGACAGATAATATCAAGTTTTTGTTTTAACTGTGCCTAACTAGCAAGCTAGCTAATTCTAACACACCTTTTGCATTTTTTATTTCAGCCCTGCATAATTGCGCCTACGGTAACTCCCTTGACTTTCCCTCATTTTCTGCTCAGCTTGTTCTCTACAGAGTTTATATATATATATGTGCGAATCTGGCTGCAGGCAGTGACATTTAGTGAGTGCAATAACACAAGAGTGGAAACAGTGGCATTCAAAAACGCTCAACAATTGACAGTTAGTTTAGAAAAATGTATTGGGGTCTGGGGTACATCACTTGTGATAAGATCGCCGGAATGGAGCCCTAACACCGATGGAATACATATTGCAGCTAGTCAAAACGTTCACCTTTCAAAATGTTCCATCAAAACCGGTAAATAAAATTCAAATAATGTCCCAACATTTGAGATCAAATATTCATCATATAACTGCGTATATGTATGGTACACAGGCGATGACTGCATATCAATAGAGGACGGATCAAAATATATCAGAGCAACAGACACAGTTTGCGGCCCGGGACATGGAATTAGGTACCATGATATCCATTATTAATGTAGTTAGAATGCTGATAGAGAAACTACTTGGTTACTTCTGATCTTGACGTCTTTATTGCAGTATCGGCAGCTTAGGGGATCATAATTCCCATGCTATGGTTTCACATGTGTTTGTAAATAGAGCAAGGCTTACAGGAACTACCAATGGAGTCAGAATAAAAACATGGCAGGTTGGTAATTAACACATACTTATATGATATATACCAATGGATGTTTCTTTTTCAAATTAACATATATCAATATTTCTGGTGAGCTCCAGGGTGGATCTGGATATGCAAGTAATATCAAATTTGAGAATATTGTTATGGACAATGTGCAAAATCCGATTATCATTGATCAAAGCTACTGTGACCAAAAAACACCCTGCAAAGAGCAGGTAACCAAATACGCACCCCCTCCCCCTCATAAGAATATATATCATGTGGAACCCCCACATTTTTATGGATCCATGGATCCCTCTTTGCATCCGTTGATTGCATTTACTGTTTGCATTTTGGACGCACCAGATTGTGCCAGCGCATTAATGAGCATGTGCAACTCACGTGTGCATTTGTCATGTGCACTCACATGTGCATTTCAAAAATGCAAACACGTGGCACAATCTGGTGCACACAAAAAATGCAATCAACGGTGATGAAGGGGATCTATGGATCCATGGAAATGGGGGTTCCACATGATACTTCCCCTATATATATATATTACACAACGCTAGCTAGCTACTAATTACCTTCAAACCATGCGCTCTAACTATTCTTTCTTTTTCCATGTAGAGTGAGGCAGTGCAGGTGGAGAATGTGGAGTACATCAACATTACAGGAACAAGTGCTACACAACAAGCGATAAATATCAACTGCAGCAAAACGCATACCTGTAAAAATATTGTATTGCGTAATATAAATTTGAAAACTGTTGGAAACGGTGTTGAGGGAGTGTGCCAAAATGCTCAAATTGTTCCTGCAGG
This sequence comes from Sedum album, assembly GCA_006409495.1. Lineage (NCBI taxonomy): Eukaryota > Viridiplantae > Streptophyta > Magnoliopsida > Saxifragales > Crassulaceae > Sedum > Sedum album. The sequence continues at coordinate 16,902 of QZGG01003005.1, forward strand.
CACTGTTTCACCTAACTGCTAAAACAAAATGGACAAATGATCAACTTGTATACACACAAAACAACTGTATTAGACACATTTGTAACTGAATTACTTTCAAACATATTCATGCTTTGTAATTGAAAGTTTACTGGCTGATAGATATTTCAAAGTACATCAATCAATAATGTTCTCCTATTGAAAAAGACCGATACGATTGAACAATAACACAAGGCAGAACATCATATGAAGTACATGAATCAGTTGTGGCAGATCCTGGCAGTGGGCATGGTAACGCAAATGGGAGCATAAACCTTCTTTGCTTCAGGGCTCCCCCTTTTAGGTTCATCTGCCAATGCGACTCCTGCAACTGAACACATTGCAGCAGCTGCTGCAGCAAACATCAGATCCCTCCTACCATTGTTGTGCTCCTGCTTCTTATCTGTGTTTGAATTTGCAGTTTCAGAAGATTTGGCTGCTGCGTTGACCACAACGAGTCTGCGCTGAGCAGGAGCCGGGGAGCGGAGGGCCGGGCCTGCGGCACTGAGTAATGAGGCTGTCATGGTGAACGATGACATTATCTTCTTGTGTTGGCAGGACAGATTGATCAGGTTGCTCTGAATGACTTTTCTAAAGTTAAGACAAGTTAAATAAGGAGTGTATGGACGCTGAAGAAAGAACTGGAGGGCCAATCTTTAATCTTATCTAGAAAGGATTTCATGATGCACATATAAGCTGACACATCAGCTTTGTCTATCCAATTGAGCCTGAACCATTCTGTGGCTTACAAGTAAGATTCTCCTCTCTACATGCTTCTCGAACTGCTAACAAAAGAAGACATGTGTTAAATCCCCGCCCTTCCACAAGAAATCAATACAAATGGTTGCATACACAAAACACAAGTTAATCAGCTGTATAAATATATATATGAATACTTTTTTGAGCCAGTAACCAGTATTAGAGATCACATATACAACTTCAATACCATGACTAATGGCCTTGGCTAATTCAAGCATACACCAAGTTTTGGGTAAACATAGATAAATATTCACGAATGATAACGTAACGTGTAGGAGGGATTTGCAATAATACATATCAGTTGAATCAGTACACGTTATGCTCGTGATGTAATTCTTAAATATGAGAAATAACTGATGCATGTACCTCTATAATATATAAAAACTATGCATAGAGCAGCTCTTTCTCCAACACATATGGAGGCGGTAGCAAACTATGCACACAGTTGAAGAGATCTTCTTGACTAGACGGAGCGTCAGAGGGAGTTGAATCCAGAACATGATCAGGTATTGCTACAAGGGTTTCCTCCATAAGGGATTCGACAGTCTACATATTGAAAGATGATTTTTTATAATACACATTATTTTGAGATACGACGGGATATGAAAAACTCCATGAGACAATATAAAATCCAAATCTACCTTGCAGTAGGTAAAAGCTGCATCCACTTTGCGCTTCCACAAACCATTGCCAGGCTCCGAATGGAAAAGGCCCAATAAAGGCTAGAAATTCATAGTGAAACATAACACAATGAGAACAATCCTATTATAATATATGAGCATAGACTAAATTACATTTCAGCAGTTTAAGGTTTCGCAACAAAAGGTAATTGGAGCTTTGTGCAGAAGATAAAATGCATCAACAATTGTATTTGGTCATACCTTAACCAAATCACGGACATTAGGTCTATTAGGCCCATGCTTTCCCAGAACAGAATCAGCATATAGTTGATACTTCTCAAGGACCTAACAAGACCATTCTTATGAGATGTGTAAGACATAAACAGTCAACCTGGTAACAAAGCTCGCTAACCAACCTGACGCCTTGTCGCTACAGTGTCATGTTGTCCATATACTAACCTATCAACTTGCCCAAGAATTTGCCAAGGGCTGCATCATAATACCAAGAGAAAACATAAATCTCATTTGCTAAAAGAGGATTTTAAACCAAGCATTGAAAGTGACTCTGAAAGCCAGAAGACTTCAATAACGTATGCATCTTCATTTAGATTGACAGAATGCAAAAAAAATATAATGAGCGTACAAAGTCAAAATTATCTATTTTTATAAGGGAATATTTCATTAAAAAGTTAGGACGCATGAGCTTATAAAGAAAAAATAAATATCTTAAAAGCGTAATCCCAGGAGCAGAGTTTGTAGTATGTACTTATTGTAGGCAGCACGGCCAACCATTACACCATGAGCTCCAGCCCTTCGTGCTGCATTGACCTGCGTGTCAGGTGATACAATTAATTTGGAAAACAAAAGGCTACTGTAATTATAGAGGCAAACACAAAAACAGTGCCACACAAAAGAAGAACCCAATCACTATAACAAAATGCTTACATCACCAATGCTAGTTATTCCTCCATTAATTGTAAACCTAAGGTCAGGGAAGTCACGCAAAAGGGCATAAAAGTACTCGTATCTGCATTCATAAAGTTGAACCGCATAAGTGTCCAGGAAGCTAATACATGCAAGTGAATTTTACTATCATGATTATCTTAAGGCCAAACTACACTACTTGAATAATTGATGCATTAGTCATTTATTATTAGTGACACCCAAACTGTCATTTCTGCCTACTTTAAAGGAGGTATCTTTCTGTTCTCAGCTGGACTGATGCCATTGAGAAGTGCCTTTCGTGAATGAATTACAAAGTGCCGTGCGGGTGAAAGTGTTGATACTTTGTAAATGAATTCACCTGGAAAGATAGGCTGCACGTCAGATAACAAGATAATATAAGTTCAGATCTAAGTTGAACATACTGGTGATAAATCCATGTGCATCATTCGTTCATTCATCAAGCCAATGACGATAGTTTAACAGGTGTCATGAGATTATTGTGATGACAAAGATTCTAATTTAAGAACTGATTGGAAATTCATTATGCATCTTTTGTGGGATTCCACATCTGACGAACATAATCAATCAAAGTTTTTGACCAGCCTTGAAACTCAGGCGGGGCTCCATGAAATTTGTGATCTTAGAACGAAGAGTATTGGTTTTAATTTTGAAAGCTATTTTTTAATTCTTATTTGATTGACTGAAACAAGATACAGTCGAACAGGAGTTTTTTTCTTACACAAAAGAATATATAACAGAGAATCCTCCAAAGAAAATTGCCTTCTTAATAATTTACAAAGCAATAGAAAACTTACATAGCTCATTATATGAGTCACGGTCATCAACCCCAATTCGGCATTTCACACTAACAGGAACATCAGAATTGTCTGCAATCACTGACATGGCTTGACCAACAAGCTGTCTCAAACATATCATACACTTAAATAAGAACAGGATGACAAAGTTATGTATTCATCTGAATTCAAATTACTAATAACTCTTATCAGTTTACCTGTGGATTTAGCATAAGAGTTACACCAAAACATCCATGTCCAGCTACTCTTGGGCTAGGGCATCCGCAACTACCAAAATACAAGCAAAATTTAAAAGAAACAACCATCCGATATTAAGAAAAATAAAAATTCAGGTACAATGATATATACTTGAGATTTATCTCATCATAGGAATAGGATTGAGCGAGCTTTGCAGCTTCTGCTAATCTTCCCAAGTCACTACCTCCAATTTGAAGAACAATTGGGTGTTGCCCAGGAGAATATTCAAGAAATCTATCCTGATACAATAATAAGAAAAATGAAGATTCCAATCTTCAACATATGAAACATGCAAGAGAAAAAGATTTAGCCAGAATATCAAGCTATAAAAAAGCCCAAGCCCCAAGTGCATGGGACACCAATATTTCTTTTTTATAAAAAGCAAACTGCGAATGAGTAGCAAAGAAACAATATTAGCACACCAAGTTATCCTTTTGGTGGACAAGCGTTTGGGAGGCTATCATTTCTGTGTAAAGCCAGGCATGTTTTGAAATCAAGCGTGCAAGAGTCCTGTAATGGTTGTCCGTCCACTCCATCATCGGTGCGACACTAAATATAACCAATCACACAAAATGTTATATATATTAGTTTTCACTAAAAATAGTTGACTGCTTGTCGTCTATTCCACTTACTCAGAAAGCAAAAAATAACCTGAACAAAGGTGGAAGTGGAAGGTGCTCCGCAGTCCCCAACACAGAATTAACATGAAGATGTTGTTTTTGAATATTTGAAATCCGAGGTGGTTTCCAATTTAAAGCTGAGCAGCCCCATAGGGTCCGTGGGGAAAAGAAATTAAAGAAAACAGTATTTCGAGGATCAAATGATTCCACAAAGCTAAATGCTGCTGACTTGATCATCCTAGAAACAATCCTATTTATCCGCTTCCTGAAAATCCTATTCCATAAGAAAAAATAAACAATTTCATTTGACCTAATAACTATGAATTTTACCGAAAATAAAATCGATTCTGCTTCAAGTTGAACAGAAACTTACGAGTGAGAGCGAGGCTTTCTTTCTTCGACAACAATGGCGGAGACACGGACGCATCATCCGTATCGGTATCGCTGATTATGGAGGGCGTGCAAATCTTGGGCCTTATCGGGCTTTTCGATCGGCCCATCAGTAAATTCATTAAACGTAGTTTTCTTATCCAAAATATGAAATGCAATCTTAGAAACGTGTCTATGCGGTGTACAAACCACTTACCATCTTCACCATAACTCACCTTCACATTTGAGCTCCAATCCATGGCCACTCTCAACTTCACTACAAACAGGCTCACACCCCAAAATCCTCTAAAACCTCACTCATCTCCAAAACCCATTTCCTCAATCTCCATCATCCACTCAAAACCATCTTCCACACATCTCACTCTCCAACATTACTCACCCAAACAACTTCATTTTCGCGCACACAATTCAGTCTCTGAGAGCTCAATCTCATCAGCCCCAGCTGAAGTGGATTTTAAAAACGATGATGATGGTTTCGAAAATGATGACCCTACTGTTGAGTTGAGGTACCTTGACCAAGATGTTGACCCTGACAGCATAATGGAATGGGAACTTGACTTTTGCTCTAGACCCATATTGGATATTAGGGGGAAGAAGCTATGGGAGCTTGTGGTTTGTGATTACTCGCTCTCCTTGCAGTATACGAAGTACTTTCCCAATAATGTGATTAATAGTATCACCTTGAAAGATGCTATTGTTAATCTTAGTGATGAGTTGGGCGTCCCTTTGCCTCAAAAGATTCGATATTTCAGGTAAATGTTTTTCGATCAATTGATACTCGAATGTGACTTTGCAATCAAAATGGTGCCCTATGTAATTTGCGGTTGGTCCTTTCCTGAAAGTGTCCCTTTTTTGTGCAATAAGTCGAATTCAGTAACTGAAATCCTTTTATATATAAATACTGTGTGATATCAGGTCGAACAACATATATAATGTAAATGAGTCACATTTTAGTTTTGACTTTGATTGCAATGCGATTTAAATGTGAACTACAAATCTACTTGATAAAATAGAATATAAAAATCTAAGCAGTTTGACCTCCACATTGAAGATTGACAGGAATCCCATCCCATGTATGTAGCTGCAATGAACACATGTAGGTTTTTGGGCTGATGTATTAGTATTTATGGCTTTGACATTATTCCCTGTTATATAGTAGCTGCGACTAGGATCAATTAGGAAGTCCCTCCTGTTTAAAGAATGTCTTTGAGTTTGAATGTGCTGTACGGTGCTTGCGCGGTGTAGTATATGTGTCTGGTTTGCTACTTGCAGATCCCAAATGCAGACTATCATAACCAAGGCATGTAAAGAACTTGGGATAAAGCCTGTTCCGAGTAAACGGGTATTTGAAATACTCAGTTCCCTTCATTTTCAATGATTGGTATGGCTTGTTGATTTGAAAGCATTGACTTTTGACATTTCTATCAGTGTGTGACTCTACTTCTCTGGCTGGAGGAACGCTTTGAGACGATATATACAAGACACCCTGGCTTTCAAAAAGGATCCAAGCCCCTTTTAACTCTAGACAACCCGTTTCCCATGGAACTTCCTGAAAATCTGTTCGGGGAAAAGTGGGCTTTTGTGCAACTTCCTTATTCTGGTTAGCATCATGTTGTCCTCATTTTTTCCGATGCAATAAGTCGGGTGGAAGCTCATATTTTGTATGACTGGAATGATTTAACAAGCACACAACTTTACTTCGCTTAGCTGTTCAAGAAGAGGTATCATCCCTGAACACAAGATTCGTCTTTGGAGCTGGGCTGGACTTAGATCTGTTGGGCATCGAGATTGATGCGAACACAATGATCCCTGGATTAGCAGTTTCATCTTCACGTGCCGAACCATTAGCAGGTATCTTTACTCATATTTCCCAACACTTCCATCACCCATCATTTTTATCACAACTTTCGTTTCTCGCAGCATGGATGAATGGATTGGAACTATGTTCAATTGAGGCTGACACAACTCGAGCTGCCCTGATCCTATCAGTAGGAATTTCTACTCGTTACACATACGCCAATTACAAGAAAACACCCGTTACAACGAGCGAGGCTGAAGCATGGGAAGCTGCAAAGAAGGGATGTGGAGGTTTGCATTTTCTAGCAATCCAGGATGACTTGAATTCAGATGACTGTGTCGGGTTTTGGCTCCTCCTAGACTTGCCCCCTCCACCTGTATAAGTCAGTCAATCCCTTTTTCATATTTTCTAGTTATTGCATACTCTTTAAATACCGTAATAAATATACATTTTACAGAGCTGAAACATGTATTCATCTCGTGTATGTCATACAAATGATCACTGCTTCTGAGGTGGGATGATGGATAGTAACCACATCAAGAGTCCAGCTCATTTGCTATCCATCTTAAATTTGACAGCCAATCAATTAGTGTCACGTGCACAAATGCATAAAGTATCACTTATGCAGATACGACAAAAATTTATATAAAGTGCAAAATGTGAACCTGGATCAAATTGATCCAATGGTTCACAACTGGCTCTCAGGTTCGCAGACAGTAACCTGAGTCTCAAATGATCCTATCTCACCACATTAATGTACTCTTCCGCACAGAAAAATGATCGTTTATGACCCCACGTGACGTACGATCCTTATGACCCATCCTGATCATTGTATCATCCAACGGTCCACGTTTATATTTTTGTCGTTTAGTAAACAATGCAGAAATACACATTTGAATGCAAAATGCAACAATGGAATTTCTTGTGCCTTGCGGAACATAATAGGAATATAGCCTCTTCACTGAAAATATATAACGTTACATATTATTAATATATGGCCTGTTGACACCATTCTCCCAATTGTTTCAGTATAAAAATACAGCAAATACATCAACCCAAAGGTTCGGATAAGAATTGGATTTTATAACATGGATCTTGCTCAGGAATCAAAGTTTCCTTCAACGTCTAACACACCTACTAGGCATTTCTCCAGCAAGAATTCTGCATTCACCCAGGCATGGTACTTATCTGGAGAGGAAAATGTAAGGACCACAAATCTCATATTGAAAAACAGCTTCAATCTGATTATATAGGCATTTTTATTTAGAAGTTGGCAGGTAACCATTTTCACAAAGTTTACCGAAAAGATAATGATGCATAGAAAAATTGAGAATCATGAATGCAAGATCAATAAAATTACATACACCTTGACAATAAGGAGAAAAGGATACTGAATAGCGACGTACAATCTCTGCCCACAGCCTTTATCAATATATCAGCACCTGAATGACCATATATGAAGTTAAAACTCAAAAAAATTAACAGGATTGACATCATGTGTATTCCAAATGGAAAAGGTAAAATATAATTAAGGTGGCACGCTTGGCAGCCACAATCAGGCAGATATTAATATTTATAAAGTAGCACATATGAACATCATTAATCAGTATACAATAATATCGTCTGGATTTAAACATATTCATAGAGTTTTCACTTATCACTAGCAGTGAGCTACGGGTTCAATAGTTACTTCTTCAGTTTTTAACACGAACGTAGCTAATTGATCAACTATATTTTGAATATTACCAAAAGAAAGTTACCCTAGATTTACATTTAACGGTAAGTACATTACATTCAGATCATAGCCAACGAGGACAGTGCATTCTCAAAATACTTTTATGAACACCAATATACATTACCTCCTGGATGAAAATTCAAGTATGGAGTTAAGTTGTACACACGGCCTTTCAAAACTGTCCACATTGAACCCTCACTGCGATGTTGCTTAACTTCATCCATTGAAATCAACCTTTTATTTGACTGCCCTTTTAGTCCTACAAAAGAATTTAACCAAATGTAACACAAAACATTATCTGCAGGTAATTAAATGCTTAGGTGATCGATGTATTAACCAGTGGACATATTTATACCACCAATTTGACATCGAAAAACATAATAAACGGAATCTATAATGATCTACAAAAATGTTGTGGTGGAAATGTAAATTAAGAACATGCAGTCACGAGTCATGTTACCTGCAAGGTCGGGATGTGTTCGAGTAAGCTTTAGCCAATCCATTTGACTATAACCTTTCTCGAAAGGAACCTTAGCCCTAGCTGCAGACTTCTTAGAGTTGGAGCTCTTTTCTTGTGGAGCCAAGGAGTTACTAGCAACGCCCGAGGATTCCTTCAGCAAAGCTTCGTCTGTTTTCCTTGGACCAGATCTATCTGTTAGGACAAATGACAAAGATCCAACTTTTGCCTCTTTCTTGTTGTTAGTCAGTTCATCATTGATCGCTATACTATCTATGTTTCCTGCAAGTTTCTGTACTTGTTTATCCTGGTCTGCTGGCGTCCCAACCTAAAAAAGAATACAAAATATAACTTAACTTCAAAATCCCGACAGGGAAGATTGAAAACTGCTATCAAAACATGTAGAAAACACTTGAAAAAGGAAAATTGCCTGACAGAAGGTAAAGTCGTCATCATCTGCCATTTTACAACAAGCTCAGTCCTGGCCTATATCGACATGTAAACAAATAAATATAAATAAAAGTTAATTCAGAATCACAAAAAAATCGACATCAAATCCAACCTCAAAAAATAAACTCCCAGTACCAGAGCAAACTGATTTTTTGAAAGAAAAATTACAAATAACACATACGCAACATCATACCAATACCAATTTCTAAAAAAACCCTAACTGAACAAATTTTCTAAAAATATTTGAAATCGGAAACGATTGCTGTTCCGATTAAGCATCAAAGATAAATATGGAGCAGAAGTTTCATACCCGCGCGTTGATCTTTCAACGAACGATTCGCTGCCGGTTGAATGAATGTCAGAATCTGCTGATGATTTTTTATTTATTATTATGGTGATTGTTTTTTTATGTCATTATTTCTTTTCGTTTAAATGTACTAGTTTATTTAGATAACAAAGAAGAAGAATAAAACTTTTAATTTATAATTTGATAAAGTTATGGGCCATAGATTGGGCAATTATAAACGTTTGGCCCATATTTTGGAATTTAATTTAATTTACATTTTTTATACACACAGAAATGGAGGCAACATCATCCTGGGCTGTGGTTGGTAATGGTATGATACAATGCACGCTTGGATTGCCTTGCGGTTGTCTGACAGACTTTCGATCCTTTTTGTTTGCTTATACACAGTAATGGAGGTATTTTTGGAACAGCGACCGAGAGATGCTCAGAGCGTCACCCTTGACTGTCGTTGGATATATCTCTGTTCCTGCCTGCCAATCGGTCGAATATGATATCCACTCCTTTCTCCATTCATCCACCTTGAAACTTTTGTTTTGCTTTAAGCTTTCAGAAAGGTGGTTGAAGTATATCGATGCTCGTGGAAGATAATAACTCACCAACAACCCGCTCCAGAATTTGTTTGCTACAAGTAGTGTATCAATGTTAAAACGTCAAAATTAACAAACGTGTGGCATTGTGGGGGGACGAGGATAGGTATTTTAGTTTATTACCATAGTCGTGGAGCTGGCTCTGAATTTCTTTTGTTGTATCGTACCACATTGTCACTTGCGTTCTTGCGTTCCACTCGTACTGAAATGCATCAATGGCAAGATGAATCATGTGTTACATTTTAACATAGGAAGGCTGAGCAGGGATGGATTGACAATTTATACCTGCTTCAGTTCTGATGAGGTAATTGCCAGTTTCTTTGCACTTTCTAACCAAGTTCCTAAAAGGAAATTATCGTCGGAGGCAAGAAGCTTATCTATGTCCTTGATAAGTTGAAAAAATTTCTTTACATGAAGATTCATGGCCTCTAGGTCTTTTCGCATGAAAGCTTTAACGGCGTCCAAATATACATCATTAGCCAGCTTTGACAGTGTTTGCCGCATCAGGTCTACCAGATCATACCTGTCAAGATAACACTTTGATTAAAATCCGCAACCGATTTGACATGATATATATCTTAATTCCCATTACACACCGATAGGTCAGGCTTCCGTTAAGTTTATTTCCAGCATGGAGAAATAACTGCAAAGCTACAATTGTATCCCAATTTGAATACCACATGTGTGGCCGAGGCAAGTGTGAGCCAGTGTCCTGTGATAAGTATCTTCTTTGATCGTTTTGAAATTCAGGTACCCATCCCATATGGGTCGGATTCATGACAGGACTTAAACTAGTTTCAAACGACGGATCCCAGTCGGGAAGTTTAACTATGTAATCTGTATTGTGATCCTGCAAATAGAGTAATCTGTGACTCATGGAAATAAAAAAATAAAAATACATATAACGGAAATACGTAAACACTTACAGCAATGCCATCAGTGCAATTGTAAATAGACTGATGGAGAATTTCCCAGGCTGCGTCCGCATGAGAAACCTCTTTGCCGTAACGTCTCTTTGAATAGCTCTTCAGCCATGACTGTTTAAGCAATCAATATTTACCACTACGCAAACTACCAATCAAATAACTGAAGCACTCTAGACTAGACATGCCGCTCACTGCATTGGCGAGTTATTATCTAATTGATCTACTATGTAGCATGTATAAATGTACCTCAACTTTGACTTTCTCATTCCGATATGCCATTTCAGACATCAGTTCATAGACGACTGGATTCTGGTTTATTCCCTCCATGCACATGCCTACACCAACCTATATGATTGCGAGAAAGTAAAAAGTGATAAACTAGCCGCCTAATTTCTGCTAATGCGAGCTTCAAAGGGAACATACCATCGTTGAATTTCTACTAATGCGAGCTTCAACGGGACCAGAAGCAACTGAATCCAGAATACCGTACATTTCAATATTACCTCCGAAGTTGTGGAGCATGCACCTAAAGTCCAGTAGGAGAAAATTAACGCAATGACTAAAGAAGATGACACACTTGATACTTAATAGCTGGGGCATGTTCAGATGACAAGGCTCACCAAATGTACGGTGTGCCGTAAAAATGAGAAGTTGTTTTCCATATTGGTTTGGCCTCAGCAAAGAGATCTAAAACAATCATCTTCCCCAGTGGAACCGAGTGTAGAAGTGCCTAAACAGACATATATAGGCATCAATAAATAAATAATGTATTATACGTTTCAAATCAAAATAACGAAAACATCTTGAATTTCAATTGATAAAGGCAAGCTTTTACACATTAAATTTTCCAACTATGCGCATCAGTGCATGCGTACCTTCATTTGCGGAGGCTGCCAGAACCAAGAAGCTGAATAGAAAAGCCAACCCTGGGTTTGAAAAAACCATGAAGATTCTAAATGACACATATCAAAACATACATAAAATGGAATATTGTAAGTCAGGAATCAGTTATAATTCAAATCACGGTAATTCCATACTTGCATTAGCCACACTGCATTTTTATTCCCTTTTGACATTGCTTTAAATACGGCCGCTCCAAGAGTTGATATAAATGTTGTATCATTTGTAGGCGGAGTATTTTCATTGAAGGTGTCACTGCATGTGGAGATAATGAAGGAAAATTCCTTTATATGATCCCATTCACTGTCTATGAAGTCTAAATAATTTATGCAAAGACAAAAAAAGATTAAGAGCTACCAGTTGTAGATGTTTGTTACGTCCCCGTACTCTGCAAGAGAAATTA
>QZGG01003006.1:0-28852 GCA_006409495.1 Sedum album
GGTAGTGTTCCACAAACAAGATAGTTCACAAAATCTGCGTACCAAGGGTCTTTGTTTTGAGCTGAGTCTATGGAACAAGTATTCTCCTAGGAATGAATCCTTGATAGGGTCTCCACTTCCTTTATCCTCTAAGGTAGTCTCGAGTCTAGATAAATGGTCGGCTACTACGTTCTCGACTCCTTTCTTGTCTCTGATCTCTATGTCGAACTCTTGCAATAAAAGGATCCATCTAATAAGTCTTGGTTTTGCGTCCTTTTTGTTCATCAAGTATTTGAGTGCTGCGTGATCCGAGTAAACAATGGTCTTTGATCCAACGAGGTATTGTCTGAATTTTTCGAATGCGTAAACTACCGCTAACATCTCCTTCTCGGTTGTGGTGTAGTTTTCTTGGTTGCATCGAGTGCCTTGCTCGTGTATTGAATGACATGAAGACGTTTATCAACTCTCTGTCCGAGGCATGCTCCAATCGCTCCGTCGCTTGCATCGCACATTAGTTCGAACGGTAAATCCCAATTTGGTGCTCGAACGATCGGGGCGGTTGTGAGTAACTTCTTTAACGTCTCGAACGCTTCATGACATTTATCATCGAACACGAACTTAACATCGTTAGCGAGAAGGTTTGTGAGTGGTTTTGCTATCTTCGAGAAGTCTTTGATAAATCTTCTGTAGAATCCGGCGTGTCCGAGAAAGCTTCTAATACCTCGTACATCCTTAGGCGGTGGGAGCTTCTCGATCACCTCGATCTTGGCTTTGTCGACTTCGATTCCTCGTTTTGAAACTAGTGTCCGAGCACTATTCCTTCTTGAACCATAAAATGACATTTCTCCCAGTTTAGAACTAGGTCCATCTCAATGCATCGGCTAGAACTTTGGATAGATTCGATAAACAATCGTCAAACGAGTCCCGTAAACTGAAAAATCATCCATAAAAACTTCCATAGTCTTCTCGAGGTACTCGGAGAAAATGGACATCATACACCGTTGAAAAGTTCCCGGAGCGTTGCATAACCCGAAAGGCATTCTTCTATACGCGAACGTTCCATATGGACATGTGAACGTGGTCTTCTCTTGATCCTCGGGGTGGATAGGTATTTGGAAAAATCCACTATACCCGTCGAGGAAACAAAAGTACTCGTGCCCGGAAAGTCTTTCTAACATTTGATCCACGAATGGAATAGGGAAATGGTCTTTTTTAGTTGCTTTATTAAGTTTTCTATAATCGACACACATCCTATATCCGGTTACGGTTCTAGTGGGGATTAATTCATCATTTTTTAACTACGGTTAATCCTCCTTTCTTTGGAACGACGTGGATTGGGCTAACCCAATCTGAATGGGGATCGAGTATATGATTCCTGCATCTCTAAGTTTTGTTATTTCTTTCAGAACAACTTCACCTAATTTGGGATTTAGTCTCCTAAGAAACTCCCTAGATGGTTTTGCGTCATCGCATAAACGAATCCTATGCATGCATACGTCGGGACTAATTCCTTTTAAATCATCTATAGAGTGTCCTATAGCATCTTTATGTGTACGTAAAACATGCATGAGTTTCATAGTTTCATCTTGATTTAGCAAAGCACTTATGATCCACGGCGAAATTTTTTCTGAAACTAAAAATTCGTACCTTAGATTTGGTGGAAGAGGTTTCAATTCCTGACCAAATTCATTACCTTTGCTCGAGTTGCTTATGATTGAATGATTACATGTAAGTCCTGCTCGTCTCTGCTCGTCAAATTCTGCTCGTCAAATTCTGCTCGATCAAATTCTGCTCGTCTCGACCAAATTCTGCCGGCGCAAGACTGTTACGCGCACTGACGACGCGCGCACCAGGCTATAGTGTTTTTTACTTGTTGTTTACATATAGATATTGAGATGAATATGTTCAGCATGTCTAGCTAACTTGTTGAATTCAGTTTAAACTTTTATCTATGAATCATATGTTTTGAGGTTTTGTTGTAATGTTTGACCTGTTTAGTATTATTACTCCGAGCATACTTGCATGATAACTAGTTTAGATAGTTAGGCGAAGCCTTTACCCGCAGACCTAATTATAGACTCTATTATCTATCGTTAAACTATCAGAGGTACGTTACAGTGAATGATAGGAGTAGCACTAGAATAGTTAATCACTACTTTTACCGGATCCGTGATTAATTAGACTAGGTTGGGTAGTAATATCATATTGACTTTTACCAAATATATGTGTAAGTTATTAAGCCTTTACCGGACCTTAGCTTATGTGAACAATCTGTCATAAATCTTTAGGAAAACCTGTGATAAACAAAGAAGTTCATAGTGAGAAGTCTAAGCTGAGCTCATCTTATATTTATATTTCACACTCGTAGTTAATTCTGTGCGCCAGTAGTATACTCACGCTCCTGTTTTCTGTTTTTCTTTACTTGTTAACTCACAATCCCAATTTTAGTTGTAGTTCAAAGGAGAATTCTCACCGTTCCCTGTGGATTCGACCACAGCTTACCAAGACTATACTAGTAGGAGAGACGGGACAAATTTACAGCACTCAACGACGTGCTCGTCAAATTTTGGCGCCGTTGCCGGGGAGCGGCTAGAGAAGTTTTCCTTTCGTTTTCTTTTTTCTCTTTGTTATTTACTTTTTGTTTTTCTTATATAAAAATCCAAAAAAAATTAGTTACGTTTAACTTAGCTGTTGTTTTGCATGGAAGATTTTGGTGAAAACAGTGTCATCGGCAGAAGAAGAGAGACTCCAGACGCGCCAGTGCGCAACGCTGAAAACATCTTCGCTCGCCTACACCCAGCTGAAGTCGAGGAAATTAGAAGAGAAGTACGCAGAGACTTAGAGTTCAGAATAGATGCTGAACTGCCAAGAAACAACAATCAGCTAAACAACAATATGAATATGCATGCGCCAGATCCTGTCGCGCGCATACCTGCTCAACCAGTGGCGCGACGCACCATTAAGGAGATGTCTGCCCCTCAAGCTGTCAATCAATCTTGGTGCATCGTGCTGCCCCCGGATGGTCACTTTGAACTACGGACCCAGCTTGTTCAC
The DNA here is from genome assembly GCA_006409495.1 of Sedum album. NCBI lineage: Eukaryota > Viridiplantae > Streptophyta > Magnoliopsida > Saxifragales > Crassulaceae > Sedum > Sedum album. The sequence goes on from QZGG01003006.1 coordinate 3,034, forward strand.
TACATACCCAAGTTCCATGGTATGGCTAGTGAGAATCCGGTGAAGCACGTACGAGAGTTCGCGGCCATTTGTGAGAATATGAGGAATGAGAATGAGGACCCTAAATTACTGAAACTTAGAGCCTTCCCATTCTCACTTTGTGATTCAGCTCGACAATGGTTGATGGGGCTAGCACCGAGATCGATAAGGACGTGGCCCGAGTTACAGGAATGGTTCTTGGACAAGTTCTACCCCGCAGCTAAGGTGTCACTACTCAGAAGACAATTAGCCGCGCCCAACCAGTTGCACAGAGAGTCACTATCCGAGTACTATGAGCGGTTTAGGAAACTTGAAGCGAACTGCTACAGTCATGGACTCCCGCAACATGTGCTGATAGAGAACTTCCTCAATGGATTAACTGAGATGGAACTCAGGTTTCTGAATGCTTGCGCAGGAGGCAATGTGAGGAACATGTACCCGGAGGATGTTTGGAAGTTAATAGAGGACACGGCCGATCAAGTTAGATATCAGGTCTCTGCATCAAGTGGATGTCACTAGAGAGATTAAAGAATTAAAAGATATGATGCAAAAACTAATGATGAAACAGAGCACCGATACAAGGCCCTGCGAATTCTGTCACGCCACAGACCATCTGACAGACGCATGCCCCTCCCTATTCGAAGAACACGCAGATGTCAATGCAGTAGGAGGATGGTATAATGGTCAGGCTAGGCAAGGACAGCCTAGATTTGGATTAGCTGAGAACGGGTTTAGTTGGAAGAATGAGCAGAATTATGCACCCACTGGCGCGCGACCTTACGCGCCAGCTGCTGCTTATAACCCACCACACAAACGTGCTGAAGGACCAGTGTAGTACAACCAGCAGCCACCCAAGAAGTCATTAGAGGAAATAGTAGGTCAGTTGGCCGAGACAGTACGGAGGAATGAAGAGCAGAATGACAAAAGGTTTAAATTGATAGAGAACCAGCTCACCCAGATCGCCACTACTGTGAATGAATTGAAGGCTAGTGATTGTAATCTGCCCTCTCATGTCATTCAGAACCCGAAGGGAAGTATCAACATGGTTCAGATGGACGCCCGACAACCAGACAATACTAGCGCGCCAGTTGATACACGCGTCGCTGTTGGCGCAGCAGAGCTGAGTAGAGAATTAATTGTCGCACCAGTCTTTACACGCACCAACCCTGACGAACCAGAGAAAACGGAGGACATCATGCTGAACGATTTTCAGGCTAGTTTGAAATTGTGTTTGGCTCCAGATTTACTAGAGAAACTTGCTGATCCAGGGACCTTCACAATTCCATGCACTATTGGAGATACGTTTGCGAGTGAGTGTATGCTAGACTTAGGGGCCTCAGTGAACTTGTTACACTATTCTTTATATTCCGCGTCATCTATGGGACCCGTAGAGCCGACAGATATTGGTCTATTACTTGCGGACAACTCACGGACCGAAGCAAAGAGTAAGATTGAGGATGTTTTGACACATGTCGGTGGACTTAAGTTTTTAGCAGACTTCTACGTTGTGGATATGAACAAACCGAACACTGAGTCAAGGGAAACAGTGTTGCTCGGCCGACCCTTCATGAGAACGTCGGTAATGGTATTGTGACATTACAAAATAAGAAGAGCAAACTCAGATTAGATGTCACAAACCGAATTAGGTTATCTGAAGAGCCAATAGTAGAAAACCAAGTCAAGATTCGAGACAAAACTGATATAAGACCGACGCACTCTGAGATATTGCGCACCAGCCAGAAGATTATACCTATGGCGCGCCAGACCAACACGAAGAGCAAGCCTCCGGATAAAAGAAACAGAGAGCGAGGTCGTGAGCAGTATGATACTTGGGATCAGCACAGGAATGCAGAGAAAGTGCGCAAAATGGTGCTACAGAACAGAGCCGCGCGACTTTAAAACGCGCGAGAGTTAACCTGCGCATAATCTGGCGCATCAGAAGGGACTAACACGCGAGTCTTCACGTTTTCTATTACTCCTCCCTCTGATCATATTAATTATGTTTTATCTACTGATACTAACTCACCTGAATTTATGCCATGTAGGAAAAATGATAATATGAGAGTAGGCAAAAATTCAAGCGTGGTGGAGGAGATCCGTGCGCCATGAGTGCACATTTACGTCGAGCTAACGATGTTAAACAAAGCACTCGTCAGAAGGTACTCCGACAACCCTAACTTAGTTTTTTTTCTTTCTTTCTTTTCGTGTTATTTTTTGTGTGTGTTTAGTTTTTGCTTAGTTTTAGTTTTAGTTTAGGTTTTAGGTTTAGTTTAGGTCTTGGGCCCATGTAGTTTTGGGTCATGCATGCATATGGGCTTTTTATACTATAAATATGTGATGTGGGGTTCATTTTGTGTTACATTTCATTTTCAACTTATCTCACTAAACACAATAATCCAAAGCCACCAAAGCCACCGCCGACCGCCGCCACCGCTGCCGCGCCGCCGCCGCTGTCGCCGTCAACCTAGATTCAAACAAATTTTCGGACATAACGTAGATCTCAGTGCAGGTAATCTACTGTCAAAATTTCAGTTGATTTAGAGAAGTTTTAGGGGATCAATTTTGCAGTAAAAATTTTGAGATCTAGATCTGCGTCATACTCGCGCGTGACAGGACACACGCGCCAGTTTGAAATTTTTTGGGTGTGTTTTTGTTGCTGCAATGTCGATTTGCGTGGACCAGTACGAGAAATTAGATTTTGAGATCAAATACAGGATGTACAGTAGGTGCGAGGTGCTACCTACAGTTTTCGTTGATGAAGATTTCCTCCGAGAGATGGGACTATACGAGGAGGTACATGCGGCTTTCACCGCAACTGGATGGGGAGCGTTTATGGAGCTGTCCTCAAACACGGATGTGGAGGATACACGGGAGTTCCTCGCGTCATATGAAGGTCTTGCCAATCGGATTCGGTACCGCCACAGGGGCGTGTACTACGAGGCCGCTCCACCCAAGTTCGGCACAGTCATGGGACTCGCGCGAATGCCTGGCGCGCAAGTAGACGAACACACAGACCAGGAGGCATGGGACGATTGGACGGACGGCAGTAAGCCATACGCTGGAGGAAGGAGCCTCGGCATAGAATTGCTGGATCCGAAGATGTTCTATTTGCAAAGGCTCGTATCCCACTCCATCATCGGGCGCTGCAATGGATCCCAAAGGCCGGGTCTTTTGGATATGGAGATCCTCAAGGGTCTTTACTACGGAAAGAAGGTGCGCTACACGCGCTTGCTCACCAGCTTTGGGAAGCTGTGAGCATGAAGGGACCATTGCTTTGCGGAGGGTTGATCACGCACTTCTTACGTGCGCTACATATGGAGCCATGGGTTGAAGAACACACCATAGTACGGGCTGAGTACCTGACGCGCCAGAAGATGTGCTTATATAAGGGGATAAAGATTCGCGCGGATGATACCGCATATTGGAGCTACAGGCTTGGATTGGAGGATGTCAGGGCTGCACCTGAGGTAGTGGCGCAAGGGCCAGTGGCGCCCAGAAGGAGTAGGCGCAGATCCGAGCGTGCGCGAGCTGAGTCCAGCGCACAAGGCAGTGGTGCCCAAGTGCTGCTTGATGAACGCTGGGAGTTCAACGCCCAGCGTGTGATGGAATATGTAGCACCCCCAGGGTGCTAACTTGGACTTGACGCCACCCAGGGGTTGGCGCGCGGGATACCCAATTCCAGAAGAATATGCAATCCAGGACGCCGACCCAATTGAAGAGCTCATCCGATCATTCTCCTCGTCTTCTTTTTTTGCTTCTTTTTAAATGTGTTGTAATCGGTGTCTGAGCTTATCGGTGGCTGACCATCTGAACATTACACTTGCGTGACAGTTTTCTTTTCTTTTCAATACTTTCACTTACAAACCCCAGTTTTAGTTGTAGATCGAAAGTTAACTTCTCACCATTCCCTGTGATTTCGACCCCAGCTTACCAAGACTATACTAGTAGGAGAGCCGGGACAAATTTGCAGCACTCAACGACGTGCTCGTCAAACTACATCAACAGTTTCGGGTTGGCAATTAATATTTGTAGCAATTAGATGGTGCACGTATTTCCAAACGGGATTCTTAATAGAAGATGGTGAAGGATAGTCTCCAATGAAGTCTTGGCGGCTAATGTCTTTCCAAATCTGAATTTTTTGTTGTTTTGTAGCCAAGTGACAAAGTCCTCCTTCAGGAAATCCAAGATGTCTATATGATTCTTGTCTAGTCCAATAAAAGTCCAAATCCTGAATTCTGAATTTCCATCCTTCATAATCATAAGCAAAACCATATCCTTCAACAGGTTCAAATGAAGCAATGAACTCATTGACAAGTTCCTTATAGCATTGCTTGTTGAAGACAACATCCACGTCGAGTGAAGCTCGGCTGAACATGTCATAAACTTTGGCACTAATGCCAAGGCTTTGCATTGTCTTGTCATGAAGGGCTATCAAGCTCACCAAAGGTTTGAGTCGGTTTACATCTTCAGCTAATTGTTTATAGGTTCGTGCATGATCTATGTTGTCAAAATTTGGTGGGTAGGATGGGTCATAGGTGTGAACAAACTCAACTTGAGTTCTTCTTTGGGAGGGTGCATTGGACTTTTTGGATAGTAGGTTGGATTGAGACATGGTTCTCGAGTATGTAGATTAGGTCGAGTTGAATGGTGAATATACCATGATACTCGATCGGTTTATATAAGTCCAAAGTATGGAAGCTTGATAAGACCTCGAACATCAAGAGCCCATATCTTATCGGGATATCGAAAGTCATCTTAAAATGACTTTCAGGTTATGGAGGATCTTTTGTGTACAGCCCTTGCCGAGGAAACAACTAACCGAGGAAATACGGGCAGCGGGGAACCTTTCGAGGAAACTGGGGAAACGAGACTACCGAGGCAACTGAGGGACCAACCTGAAGTGACCGTGTCAATATTACCGAGTCCTAGACATACCCTAGCATGCTGTCATGGAACCATAGCACGGACAGAGCTGAAGGTCATCTTGAATGCCTTTGCCAAAGACACCGAGCTAGTCTACCAAGGCCTTATCGAGGAATGCATAACGAGCAGCGCACTTGCTGCCTTCAAGGACACACTCGAGGACTTTGAGAGAGCACTAGCTACTAAGGAAGACATCCCCAAGTGCTGGGACTTGACCAAGTAATGCATAGGCAGCATATCCGAAGAGAAGTGGCTCTACCCGAGGAACATCGATACATGCTGCCACGGATGCCATCTTCGAGAGAATTCATGGACTGTCCGAGTGCATCACCGAAGGCCTCCTGATCAGCATAGGATGCCTAGCAGTCAGCATGTCCAAGTTGCCAAGTAAGGCCTCAATGAGCTAACAAGGAGCTACCCACGTGTCCACCAATCAAAGGCTAAACCCGGGCAGCATTGTGCTTCATCAAAGGCCAACCTTGACATGTCGAAAGGAGTGCCACCAGCATCTTGCCACCCCTGCTCACACTCCTATATGCATGCCAACTTTTATAAGAAATCAGTCTTTTAGACTTAAGACCAAGAGTCTTTTATCCATGGGCCATTGAGGCTTCCGGCAGCCAAGCTCTCTTGTTACGAGGAGGCCTTGGAAGTATTAACCTTGTCATCGTAACACCTTTTCAAGGCCGTTTGGCCCTTCTATCCAACCACAATCCACAACCCACGAAATCACTTCATTCCCTAACCACTTCCGCGCGTGAACCACCTGAGGTTCCTAACATAGCTCTAAGGTCACTCGAGTAGTAACTTACCTAATAAAGTGTGATAAATCCATGAGTATATTAAAGATTTCTAATAATTGAATATTAAATCAAATATTTAAATCAAGGATTTAATATATGGAAGTTTTGGGAATTTATTAGGGTTACTCGAGATATTATGTTTAGGAAAGAATTGGGCTGAGTGCTCAAGTGGGCTTTGTGAAATCTAATTTTTCTAGTTTGGGTCGAGTTGTTTAAGTGTTGTGGTTACTCGACCGAATGATCCATAGATTCGTCCGAGTGAAGCAGTGTCCTTTTTGCTTCACTTTGTGCTCGTAAAACTTGGCGATAAAAGGGTAAATGGCAATAGAAATCAAGTACGCGCAAGTTCAAGTCACAAACAATAAAGTACGCAAACGGTACGGTAAAAAGTTCCACAACAAACACAAATAAACAACAAAAAGAGGCTTTCCTAGCACTCTCCCACTCGAAGCTAGTTCCTTCGTTCATCTTCTTCTTTCCTTTCCGGTCAGCACGCTTAGGCAATTTCTTTGCACATACCCACTCTTTGCTCCTCCTATCCATCAACGTCATCGTGACCAAACGGTTGGTGTCGAGTGGTCTAAAATCTCCTTTGCCTTCAAACCAAAAATATGAGCGTTCCGCGAGGCAAGTGATGAAAGAGCAGCCGAGTGCCTTGCTCTTTTCCTTTGGGTTGATCATCTTCTTGAAGTGCTCAGTGAAGACATAAAACCAATCAATGGAGTCTCCTCGCTCCATGAAGTACATTAAATCCAAATCTTCCCGAGATACTCGAGCGCCTTAGTCAACCCGAGTGTTGATGTTTGTAGAATAATACGATGGATGTATTTCCATACTCCATCCTTTAGGCACTTGGGTGAGCAATTAGGGTCAGACGCGCGCATACCGGTTAGCTTCCTCCATACTTCCAATCTCATCTCATCCGTACAAAACGGAATAACTCCTCCGGGAGAGAACCATTCTCCATCCATATACTCCTTTTCCTCCTTGAAAATTTTGTGTTAATCTCAAACTCCCACGACACGCATTCATTCTCATTATAAAAGGTTCGAAGCTTGAGAAGAACTCGACCACAAGGTTGTGGTGTGTCGGTTGTCCCATCAAATACTCCCACTCGATCAAGCCGGCATTGATAAATATGTTGTCCACAATCTCATAAATACCAAGCTCGATCATAGTAGGTTTGGAGGGTGCAACGGAACTTACCACTTCCTTCTTGCTCGAGCCACAAAAGTCTTGAGTAATCCGTGGCTCTTGAAATGGCTTCCTAAAGTAAGTTGTGAGCATGGGTTGAAAACCGTCCATCTCCTTGCGAGGCTCTTGGTTCTTCCATGCTTGATCCTTGTCCAGTCGACATTGTTGAGTTGAATTGAGAGATTGTTGGTCGGTCGAGTGAATCGGTGGCTTAGGGATTTAGATTTTTGAGAGTGAAGGTGAAGCGGTCGAGTATGGTTGGTAGAGGGAAGGTTGGTCGAGTGATGTTTAGGGTTTCTAGATTGGACCAATTTCCAATGGACCAAATTTAAATTGGTCTAATTAAATTAGAAAAATTTCCTATATGACCAAATTTAATTGGTAGAGTTGGGTTAGATTATTTAAGAAATTTTAAATTTTTGTATTTTTGTATTATATTTTTGGGTGGTGTGATTCGGTCGAGTAAGATTTTTACTCGATCGAATGAGGGGGGTTAAATTATTTAAATGATTTAATTTAAGTTTTTATGGTCGACTCAATTCGATCGAGTAAGAATCTTACTCGATCAAATGAAATTTAAATTCATTTAAATTGTTCAATCTATATTAATTTGGGTGACGTGACTCGGTCGAGCTGGTGGTTTACTCGATCGAGAGAAACAATTTATCCCCGGAATTTTCCCAAATAATATTTCTACCCCACACTTGCATTTTTCCTAATCTAAATACACTCGAGAAGTCCTTTGCTAGGATCCCTTCTCGAGAGGATATGCTCCACTTCTTAGTTATCCGACCTCATAGAGATTCAGTTGCTCTACTAAAAAGCATTGGTCTCCAGCATGATAAATCTTCAGTCTATGTCCGTTGACCTTAAATGTGTTTCCTTCTTTTGTATATAATTCCACGTGTCCATCGTCAAAAACTTTAGATATCTTGAATGGTCCGGACCACTTGGAACGTAATTTTCCCGGAAATAATCTCAACCTAGTGTTGTAGAGTAGCACTTCGTCTCCTACTGTGAATCTCTTCTCAATGATTTTCTTATCGTGCCACTTTTTTGTTTTCTCTTTGTAGACTTTCGCGCTTTCATAGGCGTTTAGGCGTATCTCCTCGAGTTCATGTAATTGAAGAATACGGTGTTCCCTGCAGCTCTAGATCGAAATTCATCTTCTTGATAGCCCACATGGCTTTGTACTCGATCTCTACCGGCAAGTGACAAGCTTTTCCGAAATAAGTTTGTATGGAGACATACCAATAGGGGTCTTGTAGGCTGTCCTATAAGCCCATAGTGCGTCATCTAGCTTCGACGCCCATTCCTTCCTTGCCCTGAAATGTCTTTTCTAAAATAGCTTTGATCTCTCTATTCGAAACTTCTACTTGACCACTGGTTTGGGGATGGTAAGGTGTCGAAATCTTGTGATATACTCCATGTTTTCGAAGCATCTTCTCGAGTTGTTTCTCCTTAAAGTGCGTTCCATTGTCACTAATGATAGTTCGAGGTACACCATATCTAGGGAAAATGATCTTCTTAAATAGTTTCTTACGGACTTGGCATCGCATGTGGGTTGGCTATGGCTTCTATCCACTTAGACACATAGTCAACCGCTACTAGAATGTACTTGTTTCCGTAAGATGAAGGAAAAGGTCCCATGAAGTCAATTCCCCATACATCAAAAATTTCTACTTCGAGTATACCCTTCTGAGGCATCTGATCTCTCCTCGAGATGTTTCCCGATCTTTGGCAAGCGTCGCACGATTGAACATACTTATGAGCATCTTGAAAAATAGTTGGCCAATAGAATCCCGACTGCAATACTCGAGCGGCTTTTTGGATGTGGATCCGTGTCCTCCCGAGAATGAAGAATGACATTCGCGTAAGATTCTATGTTGATCTTTTTCTGCTACACACGTACGATATATGCCATCGACTCCTAACTTATAAAGATAAGGTTCGTCCCAATAGTATCGAGTAGCGTCTCGGAGAAATTTCTTCTTTTGTGCATACGTGATCTCTGGTGGTAGTGTTCCACAAACAAGATAGTTCACAAAATCTGCGTACCAAGGGTCTTTGTTTGAGCTGAGTCTATGGATAGCAAGTATTCTCCTAGGAATGAATCCTTGATAGGGTCTCCACTTCCTTTATCCTCTAAGGTAGTCTCGAGTCTAGATAAATGGTCGGCTACTACGTTCTCGACTCCTTTCTTGTCTCTGATCTCTATGTCGAACTCTTGCAATAAAAGGATCCATCTAATAAGTCTTGGTTTTGCGTCCTTTTTGTTCATCAAGTATTTGAGTGCTGCGTGATCCGAGTAAACAATGGTCTTTGATCCAACGAGGTATTGTCTGAATTTTTCGAATGCGTAAACTACCGCTAACATCTCCTTCTCGGTTGTGGTGTAGTTTTCTTGTTGCATCGAGTGCCTTGCTCGTGTATTGAATGACATGAAGACGTTTATCAACTCTCTGTCCGAGGCATGCTCCAATCGCTCCGTCGCTTGCATCGCACATTAGTTCGAACGGTAAATCCCAATTTGGTGCTCGAACGATCGGGGCGGTTGTGAGTAACTTCTTTAACGTCTCGAACGCTTCATGACATTTATCATCGAACACGAACTTAACATCGTTAGCGAGAAGGTTTGTGAGTGGTTTTGCTATCTTCGAGAAGTCTTTGATAAATCTTCTGTAGAATCCGGCGTGTCCGAGAAAGCTTCTAATACCTCGTACATCCTTAGGCGGTGGGAGCTTCTCGATCACCTCGATCTTGGCTTTGTCGACTTCTATTCCTCGTTTTGAAACTAGTGTCCGAGCACTATTCCTTCTTGAACCATAAAATGACATTTCTCCCAGTTTAGAACTAGGTCCATCTCGATGCATCGGGCTAGAACTTTGGATAGATTCGATAAACAATCGTCAAACGAGTCTCCGTAAACTGAAAAATCATCCATAAAAACTTCCATAGTCTTCTCGAGGTACTCGGAGAAAATGGACATCATACACCGTTGAAAAGTTCCCGGAGCGTTGCATAACCCGAAAGGCATTCTTCTATACGCGAACGTTCCATATGGACATGTGAACGTGGTCTTCTCTTGATCCTCGGGGTGGATAGGTATTTGGAAAAATCCACTATACCCGTCGAGGAAACAAAAGTACTCGTGCCCGGAAAGTCTTTCCAACATTTGATCCACGAATGGAATAGGGAAATGGTCTTTTTTAGTTGCTTTATTAAGTTTTCTATAATCGACACACATCCTATATCCGGTTACGGTTCTAGTGGGGATTAATTCATCATTTTCATTTTTAACTACGGTTAATCCTCCTTTCTTTGGAACGACGTGGATTGGGCTAACCCAATCTGAATCGGGGATCGAGTATATGATTCCTGCATCTCTAAGTTTTGTTATTTCTTTCAGAACAACTTCACCTAATTTGGGATTTAGTCTCCTAAGAAACTCCCTAGATGGTTTTGCGTCATCGCATAAACGAATCCTATGCATGCATACGTCGGGACTAATTCCTTTTAAATCATCTATAGAGTGTCCTATAGCATCTTTATGTGTACGTAAAACATGCATGAGTTTCATAGTTTCATCTTGATTTAGCAAAGCACTTATGATTACTGGCGAAATTTTTTCTGAAACTAAAAATTCGTACCTTAGATTTGGTGGAAGAGGTTTCAATTCCTGACCAAATTCATTACCTTTGCTCGAGTTGCTTATGATTGAATGATTACATGTAAGTTCCTGCTCGGTCAAATTCTGCTCGATCAAATTCTGCTCGATCAAATTCTGCTCGATCAAATTCTGCTCGAGCAAATTCTTCTCGACCGAAAATTCTGCCGGCGCAAGACTGTTACGCGCACTGACGACGCGCGCACCAGGCTATAGTGTTTTTTACTTGTTGTTTACATATAGATATTGAGATGAATATGTTCAGCATGTCTAGCTAACTTGTTGAATTCAGTTTAAACTTTTATCTATGAATCATATGTTTTGAGGTTTTGTTGTAATGTTTGACCTGTTTAGTATTATTACTCCGAGCATACTTGCATGATAACTAGTTTAGATAGTTAGGCGAAGCCTTTACCCGCAGACCTAATTATAGACTCTATTATCTATCGTTAAACTATCAGAGGTACGTTACAGTGAATGATAGGAGTAGCACTAGAATAGTTAATCACTACTTTTACCGGATCCGTGATTAATTAGACTAGGTTGGGTAGTAATATCATATTGACTTTTACCAAATATATGTGTAAGTTATTAAGCCTTTACCGGACCTTAGCTTATGTGAACAATCTGTCATAAATCTTTAGGAAAACCTGTGATAAAACAAAGAAGTTCATAGTGAGAAGTCTAAGCTGAGCTCATCTTATATTTATATTTCACACTCGTAGTTAATTCTGTGCGCCAGTAGTATACTCACGCTCCTGTTTTCTGTTTTTCTTACTTGTTAACTCACAATCCCAATTTTAGTTGTAGTTCAAAGGAGAATTCTCACCGTTCCCTGTGGATTCGACCACAGCTTACCAAGACTATACTAGTAGGAGAGACGGGACAAATTTACAGCACTCAACGACGTGCTCGTCAAATTTTGGCGCCGTTGCCGGGGAGCGGCTAGAGAAGTTTTCCTTTCGTTTTCTTTTTTCTCTTTGTTATTTACTTTTTGTTTTTCTTATATAAAAATCCAAAAAAAATTAGTTACGTTTAACTTAGCTGTTGTTTTGCATGGAAGATTTTGGTGAAAACAGTGTCATCGGCAGAAGAAGAGAGACTCCAGACGCGCCAGTGCGCAACGCTGAAAACATCTTCGCTCGCCTACACCCAGCTGAAGTCGAGGAAATTAGAAGAGAAGTACGCAGAGACTTAGAGTTCAGAAATAGATGCTGAACTGCCAAGAAACAAAACATCAGCTAAACAACAATATGAATATGCATGCGCCAGATCCTGTCGCGCGCATACCTGCTCAACCAGTGGCGCGACGCACCATTAAGGAGATGTCTGCCCCTCAAGCTGTCAATCAATCTTGGTGCATCGTGCTGCCCCGGATGGTCACTTTGAACTAACGGACCCAGCTTGTTCACTACATACCCAAGTTCCATGGTATGGCTAGTGAAGAATCCGGTGAAGCACGTACGAGAGTTCGCGGCCATTTGTGAGAATATGAGGAATGAGAATGAGGACCCTAAATTACTGAAACTTAGAGCCTTCCCATTCTCACTTTGTGATTCAGCTCGACAATGGTTGATGGGGCTAGCACCGAGATCGATAAGGACGTGGCCCGAGTTACAGGAATGGTTCTTGGACAAGTTCTACCCCGCAGCTAAGGTGTCACTACTCAGAAGACAATTAGCCGCGCCCAACCAGTTGCACAGAGAGTCACTATCCGAGTACTATGAGCGGTTTAGGAAACTTGAAGCGAACTGCTACAGTCATGGACTCCCGCAACATGTGCTGATAGAGAACTTCCTCAATGGATTAACTGAGATGGAACTCAGGTTTCTGAATGCTTGCGCAGGAGGCAATGTGAGGAACATGTACCCGGAGGATGTTTGGAAGTTAATAGAGGACACGGCCGATCAAGTTAGATATCAGGTCTCTGCATCAAGTGGATGTCACTAGAGAGATTAAAGAATTAAAAGAATATGATGCAAAAACTAATGATGAAACAGAGCACCGATACAAGGCCCTGCGAATTCTGTCACGCACAGACCATCTGACAGACGCATGCCCCTCCCTATTCGAAGAACACGCAGATGTCAATGCAGTAGGAGGATGGTATAATGGTCAGGCTAGGCAAGGACAGCCTAGATTTGGATTAGCTGAGAACGGGTTTAGTTGGAAGAATGAGCAGAATTATGCACCCACTGGCCGCGACCTTACGCGCCAGCTGCTGCTTATAACCCACCACACAAAACGTGCTGAAGGACCAGTGTAGTACAACCAGCAGCCACCCAAGAAGTCATTAGAGGAAATAGTAGGTCAGTTGGCCGAGACAGTACGGAGGAATGAAGAGCAGAATGACAAAAGGTTTAAATTGATAGAGAACCAGCTCACCCAGATCGCCACTACTGTGAATGAATTGAAGGCTAGTGATTGTAATCTGCCCTCTCATGTCATTCAGAACCCGAAGGGAAGTATCAACATGGTTCAGATGGACGCCCGACAACCAGACAATACTAGCGCGCCAGTTGATACACGCGTCGCTGTTGGCGCAGCAAGCTGAGTAGAGAATTAATTGTCGCACCAGTCTTACACGCACCAACCCTGACGAACCAGAGAAAACGGAGGACATCATGCTGAACGATTTTCAGGCTAGTTTGAAATTGTGTTTGGCTCCAGATTTACTAGAGAAACTTGCTGATCCAGGACCTTCAAATTCCATGCACTATTGGAGATACGTTTGCGAGTGAGTGTATGCTAGACTTAGGGGCCTCAGTGAACTTGTTACACTATTCTTTATATTCCGCGTCATCTATGGGACCCGTAGAGCCGACAGATATTGGTCTATTACTTGCGGACAACTCACGGACCGAAGCAAAGAGTAAGATTGAGGATGTTTTGACACATGTCGGTGGACTTAAGTTTTTAGCAGACTTCTACGTTGTGGATATGAAACAAACCGAACACTGAGTCAAGGGAAACAGTGTTGCTCGGCCGACCCTTCATGAGAACGTCGGTAATGGTATTGTGACATTACAAAATAAGAAGAGCAAACTCAGATTAGATGTCACAAACCGAATTAGGTTATCTGAAGAGCCAATAGTAGAAAACCAAGTCAAGATTCGAGACAAAAACTGATATAAAGACCGACGCACTCTGAGATATTGCGCACCAGCCAGAAGATTATACCTATGGCGCGCCAGACCAACACGAAGAGCAAGCCTCCGGATAAAGAAACAGAGGCGAGGTCGTGAGCAGTAATGATACTTGGGATCAGCACAGGAATGCAGAGAAAGTGCGCAAAATGGTGCTAACAGAACAGAGCCGCGCGACTTTAAAACGCGCGAGAGTTAACCTGCGCATAATCTGGCGCATCAGAAGGGACTAACACGCGAGTCTTCACGTTTTCTATTACTCCTCCCTCTGATCATATTAATTATGTTTTATCTACTGATACTAACTCACCTGAATTTATGCCATGTAGGAAAAATGATAATATGAGAGTAGGCAAAAATTCAAGCGTGGTGGAGGAGATCCGTGCGCGCATGAGTGCACATTTACGTCGAGCTAACGATGTTAAACAAAGCACTCGTCAGAAGGTACTCCGACAACCCTAACTTAGTTTTTTTTCTTTCTTTCTTTTCGTGTTATTTTTTGTGTGTGTTTAGTTTTTTGCTTAGTTTTAGTTTTAGTTTAGGTTTTTAGGTTTAGTTTAGGTCTTGGGCCCATGTAGTTTTGGGTCATGCATGCATATGGGCTTTTTTATACTATAAATATGTGATGTGGGGTTCATTTTGTGTTACATTTCATTTTCAACTTATCTCACTAAACACAATAATCCAAAGCCACCAAAGCCACCCGCCGACCGCCGCCACCGCTGCCGCGCCGCCGCCGCTGTCGGCCGTCAACCTAGATTCAAACAAATTTTCGGACATAACGTAGATCTCAGTGCAGGTAATCTACTGTCAAAATTTCAGTTGATTTAGAGAAGTTTTAGGGGATCAATTTTGCAAGTAAAAATTTTGAGATCTAGATCTGCGTCATACTCGCGCGTGACAGGACACACGCGCCAGTTTGAAATTTTTTGGGTGTGTTTTTGTTGCTGCAATGTCGATTTGCGTGGACCAGTACGAGAAATTAGATTTTTGAGATCAAATACAGGATGTACAGTAGGTGCGAGGTGCTACCTACCAGTTTTCGTTGATGAAGATTTCCTCCGAGAGATGGGACTATACGAGGAGGTACATGCGGCTTTCACCGCAACTGGATGGGGAGCGTTTATGGAGCTGTCCTCAAACACGGACGTGGAGGATACACTGGAGTTCCTCGCGTCATATGAAGGTCTTGCCAATCGGATTCGGTACCGCCACAGGGGCGTGTACTACGAGGCCGCTCCACCCAAGTTCGGCACAGTCATGGGACTCGCGCGAATGCCTGGCGCGCAAGTAGACGAACACACAGACCAGGAGGCATGGGACGATTGGACGGACCGGCAGTAAGCCATACGCTGGAGGAAGGAGCCTCGGCATAGAATTGCTGGATCCGAAGATGTTCTATTTGCAAAGGCTCGTATCCCACTCCATCATCGGGCGCTGCAATGGATCCCAAAGGCCGGGTCTTTTGGATATGGAGATCCTCAAGGGTCTTTACTACGGAAAGAAGGTGCGCTACACGCGCTTGCTCACCAGCTTTGGGAAGCTGTGAGCATGAAGGGACCATTGCTTTGCGGAGGGTTGATCACGCACTTCTTACGTGCGCTACATATGGAGCCATGGGTTGAAGAACACACCATAGTACGGGCTGAGTACCTGACGCGCCAGAAAGATGTGCTTATATAAGGGGATAAAGATTCGCGCGGATGATACCGCATATTGGAGCTACAGGCTGGATTGGAGGATGTCAGGGCTGCACCTGAGGTAGTGGCGCAAGGGCCAGTGGCGCCCAGAAGGAGTAGGCGCAGATCCGAGCGTGCCGCGAGCTGAGTCCAGCGCACAAGGCAGTGGTGCCCAGTGCTGCTTGATGAACGCTGGGAGTTCAACGCCCAGCGTGTGATGGAATATGTAGCACCCCCAGGGTGCTAACTTGGACTTGACGCCACCAGGGGTTGGCGCGCGGGATACCCAAATTCCAGAAGAATATGCAATCCAGGACGCCGACCCAATTGAAGAGCTCATCCGATCATTCTCCTCGTCTTCTTTTTTTGCTTCTTTTTAAATGTGTTGTAATCGGTGTCTGAGCTTATCGGTGGCTGACCATCTGAACATTACACTTGCGTGACAGTTTTCTTTTCTTTTCAATACTTTCACTTACAACCCCAGTTTTAGTTGTAGATCGAAAGTTAACTTCTCACCATTCCCTGTGATTTCGACCCCAGCTTACCAAGACTATACTAGTAGGAGAGCCGGACAAATTTGCAGCACTCAACGACGTGCTCGTCAAACTACATCAACAGTTTCGGGTTGGCAATTAATATTTGTAAGCAATTAGATGGTGCACGTATTTCCAAACGGGATTCTTAATAGAAGATGGTGAAGGATAGTCTCCAATGAAGTCCTTGGCGGCTAAAGTGTCTTTCCAAATCTGAATTTTTTGTTGTTTTGTAGCCAAGTGACAAAGTCCTCCTTCAGGAAATCCAAGATGTCTATATGAATTCTTGTCTAGTCCAATAAAAGTCCAAAATCCTGAATTCTGAATTTCCATCCTTCATAATCATAAGCAAAACCATATCCTTCAACAGGTTTCAAAATGAAGCAATGAACTCATTGACAAGTTCCTTATAGCATTGCTTGTTGAAGGCAACATCCACGTGAGTGAAGCTCGGCTGAAAACATGTCATAAACTTTGGCACTAAATGCCAAGGCCTTTGCATTGTCTTGTCATGAAGGCTATCAAGCTCACCAAATTTGAGTCGGTTTACATCTTCAGCTAATTGTTTATAGGTTCGTGCATGATCTAATGTTGTCAAAATTTGGTGGGTAGGATGGGTCATAGGTGTGAACAAACTCAACTTGAGTTCTTCTTTGGAGGGTGCATTGGACTTTTTGGATAGTAGGTTGGATTGAGACATGGTTCTCGAGTATGTAGATTAGGTCGAGTTTGAATGGTGAATATACCAATGATACTCGATCGGTTTATATAAGTCCAAAAGTATGGAAGCTTGATAAGACCTCGAACAATCAAGAGCCCATATCTTATCGGGATATCGAAGTCATCTTAAATGACTTTCAGGTTATGGAGGATCTTTTTGTGTAACAGCCTTGCCGAGGAAACAAACTAACCGAGGAAATACGGGGCAGCGGGGAACCTTTCGAGGAAACTGGGGAACGAGAACTACCGAGGCAACTGAGGGACAACCTGAAGTGACCGTGTCAATATTACCGAGTCCTAGACATACCCTAGCATGCTGTCATGGAAACCATAGCACGGACAGAGCTGAAGGTCATCTTGAATGCCTTTGCCAAAGAACACCGAGCTAGTCTACCAAGGCCTTATCGAGGAATGCATAACGAGCAGCGCACTTGCTGCCTTCAAGGACACACTCGAGGACTTTGAGAGAGCACTAGCTACTAAGGAAGACATCCCCAAGTGCGTGGGACTTGACCAAGTAAATGCATAGGCAGCATATCCGAAGAGAAGTGCCTCTACGAGGAAACATCGATAACATGCTGCCACGGATGCCAATCTTCGAGTAGAATTCATGGGACTGTCCGAGTGCATCACCGAAGGCCTCCTGATCAGCATAGGATGCCTAGCAGTCAGCATGTCCAAGTTGCCAAGTAAGGCCTCAATGAGCTAACAAGGAGCTACCCACGTGTCCACCAATCAAAGGCTAAACCCGGGCAGCATTGTGCTTCATCAAAGGCCAACCTTGACATGTCGAAAGGAGTGCCACCAGCATCTTGCCACCCCTGCTCACACTCCTATATGCATGCCAACTTTTATAAGAAATCAGTCTTTTAGACTTAAGACCAAGAGTCTTTTATCCATGGGCCATTGAGGCTTCCGGCAGCCAAGCTCTCTTGTTACGAGGAGGCCTTGGAAGTATTAACCTTGTCATCGTAACACCTTTTCAAGGCCGTTTGGCCCTTCTATCCAACCACAATCCACAACCCACGAAATCACTTCATTCCCTAACCACTTCCGCGCGTTGAACCACCTGAGGTTCCTAACATAGCTCTAAGGTCACTCGAGTAGTAACTTACCTAATAAAGTGTGATAAATCCATGAGTATATTAAAGATTTCTAATAATTGAATATTAAATCAAATATTTAAATCAAGGATTTAATATATGGAAGTTTTGGGAATTTATTAGGGTTACTCGAGATATTATGTTTAGGAAAGAATTGGGCTGAGTGCTCAAGTGGGCTTTGTGAAATCTAATTTTTCTAGTTTGGGTCGAGTTGTTTAAGTGTTGTGGGTTACTCGACCGAATGATCCATAGATTCGTCCGAGTGAAGCAGTGTCCTTTTTGCTTCACTTTGTGCTCGTAAAACTTGGCGATAAAAGGGTAAATGACAATAGAAATCAAGTACGCGCAAGTTCAAGTCACAAACAATAAAGTACCGCAAACGGTACGGTAAAAAGTTCCACAACAAACACAAATAAACAACAAAAAGAGGCTTTCCTAGCACTCTTCCCACTCGAAGCTAGTTCCTTCGTTCATCTTCTTCTTTCCTTTCCGGTCAGCACGCTTAGGCAATTTCTTTGCACATACCCACTCTTTGCTCCTCCTATCCATCAACGTCATCGTGACCAAACGGTTGGTGTCGAGTGGTCTAAAATCTCCTTTGCCTTCAAACCAAAAATATGAGCGTTCCGCGAGGCAAGTGATGAAAGATGAGCAGCCGAGTGCCTTGCTCTTTTCCTTTGGGTTGATCATCTTCTTGAAGTGCTCAGTGAAGACATAAAACCAATCAATGGAGTCTCCTCGCTCCATGAAGTACATTAAATCCAAATCTTCCCGAGATACTCGAGCGCCTTAGTCAACCCGAGTGTTGATGTTTGTAGAAATAATACGATGGATGTATTTCCATACTCCATCCTTTAGGCACTTGGGTGAGCAATTAGGGTCAGACGCGCGCATACCGGTTAGCTTCCTCCATACTTCCAATCTCATCTCATCCGTACAAAACGGAATAACTCCTCCGGGAGAGAACCATTCTCCATCCATATACTCCTTTTCCTCCTTGAAAACTTTTGTGTTAATCTCAAACTCCCACGACACGCATTCATTCTCATTATAAAACGGTTCGAAGCTTGAGAAGAACTCGACCACAAGGTTGTGGTGTGTCGGTTGTCCCATCAAATACTCCCACTCGATCAAGCCGGCATTGATAAATATGTTGTCCACAATCTCATAAATACCAAGCTCGATCATAGTAGGTTTGTGAGGTGCAACGGAACTTACCACTTCCTTCTTGCTCGAGCCACAAAAGTCTTGAGTAATCCGTGGCTCTTGAAATGGCTTCCTAAAGCTAAGTTGTGAGCATGGGTTGAAAACCGTCCATCTCCTTGCGAGGCTCTTGGTTCTTCCCATGCTTGATCCTTGTCCACTCGACATTGTTGAGTTGAATTGAGAGATTGTTGGTCGGTCGAGTGAATCGGTGGCTTAGGGATTTAGATTTTTGAGAGTGAAGGTGAAGCGGTCGAGTATGGTTGGTAGAGGGAAGGTTGGTCGAGTGATGTTTAGGGTTTTCTAGATTGGACCAATTTCCAATGGACCAAATTAAATTGGTCTAATTAAAATAGAAAAATTTCCTATATGACCAAATTTAATTGGTAGAGTTGGGTTAGATTATTTAAGAAATTTTAAATTTTTGTATTTTTGTATTATATTTTTGGGTGGTGTGATTCGGTCGAGTAAGATTTTTACTCGATCGAATGAGGGGGGTTAAATTATTTAAATGATTTAATTTAAGTTTTTATGGTCGACTCAATTCGATCGAGTAAGAATCTTACTCGATCAAATGAAATTTAAATTCATTTAAATTGTTCAATCTATATTAATTTGGGTGACGTGACTCGGTCGAGCTGGTGGTTTACTCGATCGAGAGAAACAATTTATCCCCGGAATTTTCCCAAATAATATTTCTACCCCACACTTGCATTTTTCCTAATCTAAATACACTCGAGAAGTCCTTTGCTAGGATCCCTTCTCGAGAGGATATGCTCCACTTCTTAGTTATCCGACCTCATAGAGATCGAGTTGCTCTACTAATAGCATTGGTCTCCAGCATGATAAATCTTCAGTCTATGTCCGTTGACCTTAAATGTGTTTCCTTCTTTGTAATAATTCCACGTGTCCGTCGTCAAAAACTTTAGATATCTTGAATGGTCCGGACCACTTGGAACGTAATTTTCCCGGAAATAATCTCAACCTAGTGTTGTAGAGTAGCACTTCGTCTCCTACTGTGAATCTCTTCTCAATGATTTTCTTATCGTGCCACTTTTTTGTTTTCTCTTTGTAGACTTTCGCGCTTTCATAGGCGTTTAAGCGTATCTCCTCGAGTTCATGTAATTGAAGAATACGGTGTTCCCTGCAGCTCTAGAATCGAAATTCATCTTCTTGATAGCCCACATGGCTTTGTACTCGATCTCTACCGGCAAGTGACAAGCTTTTCCGAAGATAAGTTTGTATGGAGACATACCAATAGGGGTCTTGTAGGCTGTCCTATAAGCCCATAGTGCGTCATCTAGCTTCGACGCCCATTCCTTCCTTGCCCTGAAAAGTCTTTTCTAAAATAGCTTTGATCTCTCTATTCGAAACTTCTACTTGACCACTGGTTTGGGGATGGTAAGGTGTCGAAATCTTGTGATATACTCCATGTTTTCGAAGCATCTTCTCGAGTTGTTTCTCCTTAAAGTGCGTTCCATTGTCACTAATGATAGTTCGAGGTACACCATATCTAGGGAAAATGATCTTCTTAAATAGTTTCTTTACGGACTTGGCATCGCATGTGGGTGTGGCTATGGCTTCTATCCACTTAGACACATAGTCAACCGCTACTAGAATGTACTTGTTTCCGTAAGATGAAGGAAAAGGTCCCATGAAGTCAATTCCCCATACATCAAAAATTTCTACTTCGAGTATACCCTTCTGAGGCATCTGATCTCTCCTCGAGATTTCCCGATCTTTGGCAAGCGTCGCACGATTGAACATACTTATGAGCATCTTAAAAATAGTTGGCCAATAGAATCCGACTGCATACTCGAGGCTTTTTGGATGTGGATCCGTGTCCTCCGAGAATGAAGAATGACATTCGCGTAAGATTCTATGTTGATCTTTTTCTGCTACACACGTACGATATATGCCATCGACTCCTAACTTATAAAGATAAGGTTCGTCCCAATAGTATCGAGTAGCGTCTCGGAGAAATTTCTTCTTTTGTGCATACGTGATCTCTGGTGGTAGTGTTCCACAAACAAGATAGTTCACAAAATCTGCGTACCAAGGGTCTTTGTTTTGAGCTGAGTCTATGGAAGCAAGTATTCTCCTAGGAATGAATCCTTGATAGGGTCTCCACTTCCTTTATCCTCTAAGGTAGTCTCGAGTCTAGATAAATGGTCGGCTACTACGTTCTCGACTCCTTTCTTGTCTCTGATCTCTATGTCGAACTCTTGCAATAAAAGGATCCATCTAATAAGTCTTGGTTTTGCGTCCTTTTTCATCAAAGTATTTGAGTGCTGCGTGATCCGAGTAAACAATGGTCTTTGATCCAACGAGGTATTGTCTGAATTTTTCGAATGCGTAAACTACCGCTAACATCTCCTTCTCGGTTGTGGTGTAGTTTTCTTGGTTGCATCGAGTGCCTTGCTCGTGTATTGAATGACATGAAGACGTTTATCAACTCTCTGTCCGAGGCATGCTCCAATCGCTCCGTCGCTTGCATCGCACATTAGTTCGAACGGTAAATCCCAATTTGGTGCTCGAACGATCGGGGCGGTTGTGAGTAACTTCTTTAACGTCTCGAACGCTTCATGACATTTATCATCGAACACGAACTTAACATCGTTAGCGAGAAGGTTTGTGAGTGGTTTTGCTATCTTCGAGAAGTCTTTGATAAATCTTCTGTAGAATCCGGCGTGTCCGAGAAAGCTTCTAATACCTCGTACATCCTTAGGCGGTGGGAGCTTCTCGATCACCTCGATCTTGGCTTTGTCGACTTCTATTCCTCGTTTTGAAACTAGTGTCCGAGCACTATTCCTTCTTGAACCATAAAATGACATTTCTCCCAGTTTAGAACTAGGTCCATCTCGATGCATCGGGCTAGAACTTTGGATAGATTCGATAAACAATCGTCAAACGAGTCTCCGTAAACTGAAAAATCATCCATAAAAACTTCCATAGTCTTCTCGAGGTACTCGGAGAAAATGGACATCATACACCGTTGAAAAGTTCCCGGAGCGTTGCATAACCCAAAAGGCATTCTTCTATACGCGAACGTTCCATATGGACATGTGAACGTGGTCTTCTCTTGGTCCTCGGGGTGGATAGGTATTTGGAAAAATCCACTATACCCGTCGAGGAAACAAAAGTACTCGTGCCCGGAAAGTCTTTCTAACATTTGATCCACGAATGGAATAGGGAAATGGTCTTTTTTAGTTGCTTTATTAAGTTTTCTATAATCGACACACATCCTATATCCGGTTACGGTTCTAGTGGGGATTAATTCATCATTTTCATTTTTAACTACGGTTAATCCTCCTTTCTTTGGAACGACGTGGATTGGGCTAACCCAATCTGAATCGGGGATCGAGTATATGATTCCTGCATCTCTAAGTTTTGTTATTTCTTTCAGAACAACTTCACCTAATTTGGGATTTAGTCTCCTAAGAAACTCCCTAGATGGTTTTGCGTCATCGCATAAACGAATCCTATGCATGCATACGTCGGGACTAATTCCTTTTAAATCATCTATAGAGTGTCCTATAGCATCTTTATGTGTACGTAAAACATGCATGAGTTTCATAGTTTCATCTTGATTTAGCAAAGCACTTATGATCAACGGCGAAAATTTTTCTGAAACTAAAAATTCGTACCTTAGATTTGGTGGAAGAGGTTTCAATTCCTGACCAAATTCATTACCTTTGCTCGAGTTGCTTATGATTGAATGATTACATGTAAGTTCTGCTCGTCAAATTCTGCTCGTCAAATTCTGCTCGATCAAATTCTGCTCGATCAAATTCTGCTCGACCGAAAATGACTCGGTCGAGTACTCGGTTTCATCCATGAGATTCGACATATTTTCATCTTTCTTTCCTTCACTTTCAAGAATTGTTAGCGCGGAAATATTAACTATATCACTATTTGAAACATTAGCATCAAACAAATCACAATCCAAAGAACAAGTAGGTGCTTTCATCATTTTAGAAAGATAAAATTTTACCTTGTCCTCACCTAGGTCCAACTCGATTGAACCATCGCCACAATTTATCAATGCCTTGACTGTGTTTAAAAATGGTCTTCCCATAATAACAGGAATTTCTCATGCATAAGGGTTATCATCCATTTCTAACACATAAAAATCCACAGGAACATAGAATTCTCCAATTTTAACAGGCATATCTTCTAACACACCAATTGGTACTCGTTTAGACCTATCAGCTAGTCTAAGAATTAAAGTGGTGCTAGAAAGTTCTCCTATTCCTAATTTTTCATATAAGATAAATGGCATTATGGAAACTCCTGCTCCTAGATCACATAAGGCATCATCAATATTTATATCTCCTACGGTATAGTGAATGAACCATAATCTTTTTGTTTCTTAGGCATCTTACGTTGTATTACGGCACTAGAATTAGGTCCTAAGGCAACATGGTCTACATCACATAATTCACGACGATGAGTTATAATATCTTTTAAGAATTTAGCATAGGTGGGCATTTGAGAAATTACCTCTGAAAATGGTAGAGTGATGCTAAGCTTTCCGAGAATTTCAGCAAACTTCTTGAATGCGGCTGTTTCTTTTACCTTCTTTTGTCTGTTTGGGAATGGAAGTGGTGGAACGTAAGGTGGTGGTGCTACGTAAGGCGGCTCACTTTCCTTGTCCGTGGCTTCCTCTTCCTGCTCGGGCTGCTGAGTGTTACTCGGTTCATCTTGCTCGGCTGAATTTGTTGGTGCTTTCTTTGGTCTTGGTCCTTCAAGCTCCTTACCACTCTTCAAAGTGATAGCGCTTACGTCGGCTGAGTTTATTTCGGGTTGAGAAGGAAGTTTTCCGGGATTCCTTGAATGCGTTGAAGCGAGTTGCGCAAACTGTGTCTCAAGCATCTTCTGTTCGGCTTTTCCTTGTTGATTTCCTCGAATATTCTGAATGTCTTTGCTCTGTTGTGCTTGAGTAGCTATCATTTGAGTCATTAGTTGCGCTAAGGTGGGTTCCTCGGATTTCTTGTCTTCCTTCCTTTGGTTGAAATTTGATTTGTGCTCGGGCCGTAGTTCTGACTCGAGGCTTGGTTGCTCGGGTAGTCTCCTCTAGCTTGGTCTCGTGGGTAGTATTGAGACTTACCTGGGCTTAGGTTATTGTACCCTTGAGTAGGGTATGGTGGTTTCAAATCTGAGTAGAATCTAGTCTGCCTTTGTTGAGGGGGTACGTAGGATCCTTGTCCTCGAGCTATGTAGCTAACGTCTTCTCCTCCTTTAGGTCCGTAAGCTTCTTCAGTGTGCTCGCTAACCTCGTAGACGTTCGATTGTGTTTTCTTCTTATCTAAGTTAAGGTTAGAAAGGGCTTGCACTAAAGAGTTAACGGTTTTTGAAAGGTTATTAAAGTCGGCTTTCGTGACTGAATTCGTACTCGGCTCAAGTTCCTCCTTCTTTAGATGGTTTCGTCTCCACCCCATTGTGGCTGTTCCATGCGAGTTTCTCTATAACCTTGAATCCTTCGCTCGCGGGTAGTCCCATGATGCTTCCTCCGCTTCCTTGATCCATGCGTAATCGACTGTTCTTCCATTCCATCATAGAACATCGACAACAATTCCCATTTGTTATATCCATGATGAGGACATTCGCGTTGAAGTCCTTTGAATCGTTCGTACGCTTCATAAAAAGATTCATTGTTGCCTTGCACAAATTTGTTAATTCTATCCCTAATACGTTTTACCTTTGCAGGGGGAAAGTATTGGTTTACGAAAGCTTGGGCTAAGGCGTCCCATGTCTTGAATGTGTTTGGCTCGTGTCCTTGAAGCCAATCTTTCGCTCCATCGGTTAAAGAAAATGGAAATAGCTTCATGTAAACTATTTCTCGAGGTACTCCTGCAAATTTATACGTACGGCATAATTCAGTAAAATTATTAAGATGAACGTGAGGGTTACCGTATCCGTCGAATGATTCACTCTTGATCATTTGGATGAGTCCTCCTCAAAGTTCAAAGTCGTTTCCTTCTTCATTAGGAATGCGAATGGGAGAATCATAACTTCCAATGGTTGGAGTTATGTAATACTCTGCTGGTTGCTCGACCTCAGCCCCTGCTCGAGCTCCTCCTTGCGGTTGAGTTTGATTTTCCATATTTGGTCGAGTGAGTTGATTTGTTCTCGGTTTCTTCGGTATTGTCCAAGCGAAATTCCACGAATTTGAGGTTAAATGTCTAGAAGATCTCGAAGAGCTAGAACTTGAGTTTGTGACGTCCACTTGCACCTTTTTCTTCGCTTTAGAGTTTGATTGCATTCACCTACAAAAAGATGAATTTTAGTAATAGCTAGAAAAGATAAGCAAATGAAAGTTTTTATTAGGGTTAATTACGAAAAACCACCCTCATAATAGGGGGTTTTTCACGGCACCACCCTTATAATGTGATATTACAGTAAACCACCTCTTTCTCTACTCCGTTATCATTTAACCACCTCTCCGTTAACAGAGGTGGTGAAGTTATAATGGAAATGATTATAGAGGTGGTCAAGTGAAAATTTATATATTATACGGGTGGTGTATTATAATAAAAATAATACTATTATATTCAAATTTTAAAATACTTAACGGAATATTTGACGGAATAGTGTCGAAGTCGCTTGGTTAAATGACAACGGAATGATAAAAAGAGGTGGTTTACTGTAATATCACATTATAAGGGTGGTTCCGTGAAAAACACCCTATTATGAGGGTGGTTTTTCATAATTATCCCTTTTTATTATTACTATTTTTTTTTATTATTATTTTTATTTAGGATTTCGATTGATTCGAAATCAGAACTAAAAATGTAAACTAGTGAAGGATTTTAAAAACTAAAAACTAA
>QZGG01003007.1:0-28880 GCA_006409495.1 Sedum album
GGTTGAACAAATTGAGCCAATTTCTCTATACTGCGACAATAAAGCTGCTATCCACATTGCTAGGAATCCTGTCTTCCACGAACGGACTAAGCACATCGAACTGGATTGTCATATTGTCCGACAACATACCACCTCGGGATTGATTCGACCGATTTATGTCTCCACTACTGAACAAGCGGCAGATCTCCTCACCAAGGGGTTATCAGCTGATGCCCTCAAATATCTCTCCTCCAAGCTCAACGTGTTGAACTTTCTCCACACGCTGAGCTTGCGGGGGGTATTGAGGACTCACCAATGGAGAAGCGGCCGACAGACGGATCAACAGGCGGCGGCAGCTGCGTCAAAGAAGGAAGTAAAAGTCAGACCTAATTGTAATAGGGCAACGAATTGTAAAATTAGAAACTTCTGGGACTCTAGTCGAATTAGTTAGTATTTATGTACCAAAATGTAAATAGGTAGTTTTTGTAACTAACTGTAACTGAATCTGTTACTTAAAACAGATCCAGCTCATTTTGATCCTATAATGAAATCTGATATTTTCACCTTTGGTTTTCTGATCCAACTCCGATCAAGTTCCGGCGTCAGTCCGGCGTCTCCGGCCACGCGTTCTTGAACTTTCACATAGCAATTAGATTGTGGATCGATCTGCATCTATGTTATTTAATCAGATGCATATAATACCCTTGTGAGTGCAGGATATTGATCTTGTTTATGGGCATCATCAACTTTTCAAACATTTATTGATCTTGTTGGATCCTAACCTGTCATGTTTCTTGTAGCTTCATTTGTTTTATTGGTACAGGACTGACCCTAACAGTTTGGTTAACATATTATCAACTGAGAATGAAGAGTCTTGCGCAACACACATACACATGTTGAAGGTGGATTCTGCATGGCTTGCAGTAAAAAAACTTATAAACATGATAGAAGGTTACTGAAATATTTTGACATAACATTTGAGATGTCCAAATCAGGAGCTTTGGCAAAATTCGCAATCTCGTTTGGCCTAATTTTAAGTACACATTTTCGTTTATTTTCAGGTCTCTCATACTCTGCTTAGTAGGACAATAGAGATGGCATATGCATATATGAGGGTACCTTGACATATGATGTTATCGGCATTTAAAGAGGAGAAGATCCGAGAATTAAGATTTACAACAACATCTACGTCAGTCGATTCACTGGTACTAATATGGACTCAATGTTCTAGATATTGTCAAAGGCACTTCGACAATAATTGAAAGAAGACTTGGAGGAAGCGAATCGACAAAGAAATGAGACCAAGGTTGCTCGTGTTTGCTTGCTTGCTTGCTTGCGGATAAATGAAACTAGGCCATGCATGCTTTTGTAATTAAACTTTGTACTCTCGACTGATAAGCCCATCTTTCATATAATATATTCTTTATTTTAATTGATCTAAGTTAAAAAGTAAATTGTACTGAAACAAAAAGGTATAATATAAATTAATATTGTTGTGTATGTTAAAGGTTCCGGCCCATTTCCACCATGGTTCCATATCTCATGACAAACATTTCCGGCGCTTCTCCGTATAAATTCCATGGCTTCCATTTCTAGGACATTTTCATCTGATTTCCATTGCAATCATTTCCGGCATCTTTTCATGACATTTCCAGCGCAAGATTAACTTCCGGCGACTATCCAACAACTTCCATTACTACTTCTGCCGGCCGATATTCTAAATGTTATTGGTATTTTCCATGACTTTTCCATTAACTTTCCAGTGACTTATTATGTCTATGGAAAAACGCTGGAAAAGAGGTGGAAATTTCAGGCGCATTTCCATTGAGTTTTCATCAACCATTCGCTTCCGGCGGGGTTTTTCCGGCACAAATTCCCTACACATGTTCCGGCGCACTTCAGGTGGTCAGTTAATTTTCCAGCGACTTTATGGCACCGGAAAAAAAGATGAAATTTGTAGTGTATAGAGAATACAATACATAATGCATCCTCCAATGCACTCCCTAGGTTAGCTAAAATTATAGAGAATATGTATGTGGATCTTCATATTTGCTATCCATCTTCCCGTTCTCTATAATTTTTCTTAATAAATTATGATAACTCTAACCATACACACATCATTATACATAACACAATTGAAGCACATTTTGTTTCTCATCATCTATATTATACATAATTAATATAATATATTATTTTACATCATCATTTAACATAACCTCATTAGAGATGCTCATAGTAACTTAAAATTTTGTCTCCAAATGTTGTGATTGGAGGTGCATTATTATTCCTTTTTTAAGGTTGTGCCTGTGTATTTTCTGTTTGGCCTAAGGCCTTTATGTATACTAGTATTTGTGACACACACACATATTATTATGCTAATGAAGTGTTGTATATTAAATTTATAAAATAAAAATTGTATAAAACAAGATTTTTGGAGTAGTTTTTAGTGATAGCAGGAATATTTTCAAAAAGAAAATGTGGCAAAGGTAACTACTGTCAATAGACACCCTTGTACTTTATATATAGGACAGAAGATTTGGCCAAGTGGTTCTCCAAATGCCTTAGGGTTCGAATGTTGCTGGGTTCAAGCCTTGGGTACAATCTTTATACATAACTTCATATTTGAGACAATGATCACTTTCATATAAACATTTGATTATATTTGTGTCAAATGCGTTCATTTTTATTTTCTAATTGATTTGGTTCAACCATACTAACAAATGTTGTTTTTATTTAAGTTACATTTATTATTTCTTTTAATTTTAACCCTATATTTTATAAACTACATAAATAAAGTTAATGTGTTGTATTATTTTAAAAGCATATTGGTATTAAAAATCCATTTGAAAACTATTGCAAATCGTAGGCCAATTTTTTCTGCATATGGCCCCCAACGTGTTAGGATAGGTCAAAGCAAATTACAACCATAAGACGCTATAGTTGAAGGGGAAATGTTGAATGAGAACCTATTTTAAAATTAAAACTTAAAACTAATGTGAGCCTTAAGATTTAACAATTAAGTAGTTTGGATTGATGACCTCATTAATTAAATATTAATCATTTTAGTAATGAAAGGACACATTTGTCATTTCAGATAAATATAATTAATAAATGGAGGATTAGGTTGTAGGAGGACATTAAGTATTTGTGAGATGAAAGGACGAAATCTCAACGTTGATTTGATTAATCTGACGGTTGAGATTAAAGTTAGTTTTTATTATATATGACGGTTGAATTTGCGAAAAAACACGGGGCAGTTGGATTTGGAGGTTTTTTTACTTTTAAACTCATCCGTTGGATGTTTAGAAATCAGCGATTGAGATCATGTCCTACGGTCTCACAAATATTTGATTATCCTTCTAGATCTTTACCCAATAAATGGATTATTTTAAATTGCATTTAAAAATTGTTTATATAATTTATCTTAAAATTTTAAATTAGAGAATATAAAAAGTGAATTACTATATACTTTAAAGTTCATAAATTTTAAAAAAATTATAATAAAAATTGCATCACTAAAATTTCAAAAAAGCATCAAAATTTTAAAAAATTTGTAATATGCAGACATTGTAATGCACTTTTTTTAAATACTGTAATGCACTTAAAATAAACTTTTAACGTACTTTAAAAAACCTTTAATGCACTTTAAAAAATATTTAATACACTTTTACGAAAATATTGTAATGCACTTTTTATAAAAAAATATATTAATGCACTTTCTAAAAATCATTATTTATCAATTATAAAAACTGAATTGAAAAGTTTGCCCCTCATATTGATCGATGATAGTAATTACCATATAAATAATGTCATTAATCATATCCATTGAATTGCTTGATTGTATGGTTCATAGTGGTTCTAAGTTTTTATTTTCAGTGTGGTTTGTATCGGAACCAAACCCCTTGTTGAAGAACCTCTTTGTACCTACTTCTGGTTACTCTAACTGGACAGTATATCAGTAACGAACTTAACTGATCGACCAACCTTATGTTCTAAGACCTCAATACTCTCTTTGAACAACGATTCCTCTATAAATAACGAGCATGGCAACACCAGTACTTTGCTTTGCAGCACAATAATCTCAATCTCTTCGATATTGTGTGTCTAAACTCTCAATAATTCTATGAACTCTCAATCTATTCGAGCACATTTTGCGTGCTTCGTTCTTTAAATTAGTTAAACTCTCACTGACGCTTGCTAAAAATTAGCTTGTGACTTTCTAATCTCTTAATATTATCAAGATTCGATTTATTGACCATTAATGTGGTTGACAATTAACATGTGACAATGTGCCTGAATTATATGCATGCATATTTTCTAAAAAGTAAGTAGTCATATGCTTCACAATTAACATCTGAAAAATTGTATTTCAATGTGAATAACATTTTTAAAATGTACCTACCACATGGGTTAAAATGAGGTAGTTATGTATATTTTGTAATTAGTGAGAACTCAGTTTTTTAGTATGCGTGAAATCAAATATGAAACAATATACTGAAAGATAATTCTTTATATGAATTCATAACTTTTAGTTGATTGTCCAACTAGAAATAAAATAAAACAAGTAAGAAATCTGGAAATGTCACCTCTCAAATTGTCACATATGTCAGTTAGATCGCTTTTTCTTATAATATATGTTTGCAGTACTTCTAAAATGACATATTGTGAAAAATCATTGATTGATCGAGTATGCGAGAAAACATATGATGCAAAAGAATGCAGGCAGACCTTGGATGCCCATCATCACTGTCTTGCTGCAGAAACTCCACTCGAGCTTGCAGCAGCAGTCCTAGTCTTTACCGAAAAGGACGCAAAAAATGCTATCACTCTTGTGACGGATTTGATTGATAAAAAACCATTATTTTACTACAGAGAAAAATACAAAACATGCAAGGTTGAATACGAAGCTATACATGGTAAAGCGCAGGTCTTACGTGGTATTGTGAGGAACAAAAGACAACACGTTATGGAGCTATTACAGTCATTGGCTAGGTCAAGTCTAAATGACTTGTATTTTTGTGAAAAGCTATTCAAAGAAATACTTCATCCTTTGAGGGAAACAAATGCTATACTCGATACAGAATATCAAATTTTAAATGCTATTACCATCATTTAGGATACCCTACGAATATTTTTGAATGGTCAGTCTATTAGTTAAATGACGCACTGCTATGTACGTTGTCTATCATATTGTTAAGACAAGGCGTAACATGAGTACAATATTTTAAATAATATAATTTTGTTCTTTTCTTTTAATAAATAATTGGATGGTTCCTTTCTATTGATATATGAATTTAACTTTGTAATCATATTGCTTTTGCATAGTTAAAAGAGAAAATTGTAGAAAATCACTATGATAAAACTCTCTTTATGTAGAAAATCACTCTTTTAGTAGCTTCATTATCAAATATCACCATTTTCTTACTCCATTAAAAAGTCTGAAACACGCACTCATATAATTATATTGTTATAATAATTAATTAAAAGAGGTAATTGTTGATAACTATTATTATGATATTTCTTTTTACATAAAATCATCATTTCAACAACAAATTTCGATATGACTCTAAAATAACAATTTTGTTATCCAAAACCACCATCCGAATATACACAGTGATGTTTGAGTTGGGGTTTGGTGTATGAAAGATGGAAAGTTGACAAAGAAAATTACAACATATCGATGGATCTAGGCCTCAACATTGGGTCGGGTAGGGCCAGCACGAGCCCTATATATGAGATTTAGGGCCGGACGTAATTTTATGTACCCTTTACTATTTCTTATGGTCGGGTAGGGCTGAGCTTTGTCTAATTTATGAGGCCCTTTGAAGCCCTAAGCCCTATATTTTTAAGGGCAGGGTCGGGCCGGCCTTAAGGCAGCCCTAAAGCCTCATTAATTTCTTTTTATTAACATATTATTCTTTTAAATTTACAATTTATAACATGAATAATCAATCATTTATAGATTGATTTAACATATCTAATACTTGTGTTATTTTTCTAAAATATAAAACTACTCATTTAAATTAAATTAAGCTTATACTAAGTATTTTATTTAAATAAACCGAAACACATTAGGGCTCCTGGGCATGGCTGGCTTTGCCACTATGACCCGTCTTCGATAATTGGCCTTTAGGGTTGGTCTTTTTAGGCCCGAACTAAGGGCAGGGTAGAGCTTCTAACCGAACGGTCTTAAGGCCGGCCTTAGGGCTTCTGAGCCTTAGGGCTAAATGTTGTGGCCTAGATGGACCCAACGAAGGTACAATCAAATAAGGGAACAAAAAGTTTCTATGAAATTATGAACAAATAAATGAAATAGCCAATGGTTGTATTGACCTTATATAATCATTAGTATGTCTAGCTGATTGAATGACTTCTTGTTACTGATTTTGTGGCATTGTGATGTACGTAGTTTTTATATTTACAGTGACTACAGTGATTCTGAACTAGGCAATTGATAGTCATTGTGCAACGATAACAAGCTCTCGAACATGAGTTATGTTTTGCCATTTTCTAGTCATATTTTCTCCGTTTACATCAATCGACTTAAAATTGAAGCATCATGTATCTAGTAAATATTTCTAATGGAGTTAAATTACCATGAGACCTTCTTATCTAGTACGAACAGGGCAGGCAATGATTATTTCGTAAGTAATTGTTAAAATTATGGTTTTTGTGCAAAAGCAATATTATAATAGTGGGTTTTACAATTAAGTATTAACACCAAGTATTATAGTTATTAAAATAATGTATAATAAATCAAGCACACGCTTGTAATGAAATTTTAATGGAATAACGAGAATAGTGTTTTTTTTGTAACAGACCTATTATAATATAATTATTTTGTAATTAGTTATTAAAATGATGATTTGCTGTAAAATTAGGTATTATGATAGTGATTTTTACAAATAACCCTATTTAAAAATCACTTTGCAAGAATTCAATCCTAACCAAATATAATAATTTTGTTATATTTAGAGTTATGAACAATTTTTTATGAAATAAAGTAAATATTTACAAAATTAGGGGTATTATTGGAAACCAAAATTTGGCTTCAAAAAGTAACTGGCAATAGGACCCTTTGCGTTTTATTAATAGTATAGATAAGAAGAGGAAGAGTGTGTAGGTAAAATTACCCCTTAACCTCTATTTATCTTTTTTCTTTCTATTTACACGATGGTTTTGAGTTTCTTTGCCTCCCAAATAATTTTAGTATTCCAGAATTTTTATGACACGTTATTATCACGATCACTATGTCCCCAATTGAGTAAGTCATAAAAGATGGTATGGTTTACACTTGTTTATATTATTACCACATATATGAATAACGACATATTACTATACCACATACAGATCTAACCTTCATATTGTAAACGATGTGATTCACAACATTCACTTTCTTTTTATACATGTGAAGATGGATGAAATTGGGGCTTATGGTTTGGATGATCAATGATTCCAATTGAACAAGTATTCAGTCAAACTAAAGTTTATTGGTGTTATTCGATCAATAGAGAATGTTGATTTATAACATAGTCAATGACAGAGCATCATTGTGCACTGCAAATCTAAATTATTAAACCTACTAAATTACACTAGTACAACGACGCTCTGTCATTGATTGTTATGAATCAACATTGCCTGCCAAAGCTACCCAAAGCATCTTAGTTACGCAGTCAGCAAGTGCATACAACGCACTGCCTGCCAAAGCTACGCAAAGAAGTCTTCAACGCCAAAACGAGATCAAGTCAATGCGACAAATAAGAAACGTACGCGTATCACTCAAGTCAATGTGACATACGTGATTTATCTGCTACGTAGTAGAATCAGAGGAAGATTAGAGATTTGTACACGAAACTTTCTGAAATCAAAGCAATAAAAACTTTGTACTTTATTTTGTGTCTTACGTAGAATATCGCCCGTTACAAATTTGGTACGCACCGCCAGCTAAAGCAAAACATCTCAGCCGACGCAGCCAACAAGTGCACAAATGCACCGTCTACCGAAGCAAAGCAACTCAACACGCGCAGTCAACAAGTACAAAAAACGTACCGCCTGTCAAAGCTACGCAAATCATCTTAGCTTACGCATTCAACAAGTGCATACAACGCACCGCCTACCAAAGCTACGCAAAGAAGTCTTCAACACCAAAGCAAGATAAAGTCAACGCGACCCTTGCTCACGCAACCAATAAGAAACCTACGCGTGTCCCAAACGTGGCATACGTAATCATATTATACGTAGTAGAATCAGATGAGTTATAGAGGTTTTCTTACGAAAAACTTTCTGAAATCAATACAATAAAAATATTTTGTACTTTATTTTGTATTTACGCTGAATATCGCTCGTTACAGTTATAAATCAACATTTAGTAAATTTTATTAAAGAGTTAATTATAGAAAACCATCCTCATAATAGCTGATACTCCATTGGCACCACCTTATATTCGAATATTCCATTGAACAAACTTTATAACAACATATGTTAATAATTCACTATCTCTGATAACAAATAGATAGTTAATTGCTAACAGAAGTGATTATAGATGTGGTGAAGTAAAAAATCATTTATTATACTACACTGTATGGTAATAAAATTAATAATAAAATTAAATTTATTTTAATACATTTAACGGAAAATTTGATTGAATAACTGTGAAATGCTAACGAGATTGCAATAAAGGTGATTCAATACAACATTACAATATGAAACTGGTATCGTGTAATATCATGATTTTCTGTAATTAACCCTCTATTAAATAAATGAGTAAATATAGGTTATAAATATTCTTTAGTTATCTCTTTACCTAATTAAAGGATTAATGATCCAGGGATGCACATCCGGTCCGACCCAAATCAGACCGAATTGGATTAGTTTGGTCCGGGTCGACCCGATGACCCGAAAATCTCAAATATAATAGACTGAAGATCGGACATGACTGAAACTATACGGTCCGGTTTAAATCCGGTCCGGTCCCGGGTCGGACCCAAAAACTCGATTTCTATATTTCCTTTATATTTAAGTTTTAAATTTTAAGTATAATATTAATATCATATAGGGTTAAGTTCTAGGGAAACATTTTAACCGTTTTGATTGATCGAGCGGTTGAGATTTAAGTTTGTTTTTAATAAAGTTGGCGGTTGGATTTGCAAAAAATGCAAGGCGGTTGAGAGTGACGGTTATTAATATCAACCGTTGGATTAATACAAATCAACGGTCAAGATGATGTCCCTCTGTCTCACGAAACTTTGATTGTTCTTCTTGAACTCATTCCATATCATATATTATCAACATTAAAATTAAACAGAGAAGCCACATTAGTTTTATGGAATGAAGTTAGGTCTTGGGTTCTATTCTTGACATTGGATATGTTTTGTTTTATTTAAAATATTTTTTTTATTTAACTTTATTAATAATCTGGTCCAGATCGGACCGACCCGAATTAATTCAGCCTGGACCGGGACCGACCCGAAACCCACAATTTCAAGATATATGGCCCGAGGATCGACCCGATACCGATCCGATCTTGGACCGACCCGATACCGATCCGGTCTTGGACCGACCCGGGAAAACTGGTCCGGTCCGGGTGAATTCTGTGCATCGCTATATGTGTCATGACAAAAAGATAACACCAAACTTAATTAGTCAGATTGAACATTTAAAGAGTCATTTTTTTAAACCTCCTAAACAATGTCATTAAGCATTTAACTGGATTCCAAATCAATATTTGATTTCAAAAAACAAATTGCATTATTTTGCTAAAAATTAAGATCAAATAATTTTGACAATTAAAAACATGTGTAAAAAAGTGTTTCCTCTTCTTTCATACTGTATAGAAATAAGATAACTTCATCTTAAACTCTTATATCAGTAATTCTTAGTTTTCATTATAAGATATTTTTGTTTTTTCCTTGGCTTTTATGTTAATGAAACTAGTTATTAAATGTGTGCAAATTTTTTTAAGTTATATTTATAACTGAAAAGATATTTTCGGGAAAGAAATGTGGTTTCGATTTAGGTAACCGTCAATAAGAACTTTAGTAGAGATACCATTTTTCTCTTTTTCTACCGACCAAAATATAAAAAAATTTGTTAATGAGAAATTTTTCTTAAATGAAAAGGTTATTCTATTCTAAACCCCAATTTCAAATTTTTATTCTCTAATATATCTAAAACAAGCATTTATAATCATTATCACGCTTGGAAGTGAATCTTTTGACATTTGATGCATATTTTCTATAAAACTATTGATTCATATGCTTCACATTCTTGAAATTTTGAATTAATATGTGAGTGATCAATTTCAATGTGCTCCACGTGGACTTATAGCAGTAAAAACTCAGTTTGTTTTCTTGATATATATATATATAAATCAAATATGGAGCAACAAATTATATTTAGAGATTGTATCATGTGGATCCATTCTTTTTGGTTGGTTTGTAAATCTCATTTTGCATCGGTTGATTGCATTAATGAGACATTTGAGTTGCACGTGGCATGCAGGTACAAATGTAATGACAAATACAATGACGCGGTGCAATCTCAATCATTGATGAAATGCAATCAACGAATACGAAGTGAGATTCACGAATCACGAATCCATCAAAATAGATGGATCCACACAATACAACTCCATTATAAATACTCTACATTTTGTTGGTTATCTGATATGAAATAATAAATGAAAAACCTAGATATGTCACTACTCAAATCGACACATAAGTCAATTAGATTGCTCATTTTTGTATTTTATGTTTGCAGCAACTCTAACCTGACATATTCTGTAAACCAATTGATAAATCGAGTCTGTGAGCAAACAAAATTTCTATTACGTTGTGTGAAGATATTGATAGAAAGTAAACGTTGTTTTGCCTCAAATAATTTGCATGAGCTTGCAGAAGGCGTATTAGAATTTGCTGAAAAAAATGCAAAAGATGCTGTCAATATTACATCGGTTATGATTGATAAAAAACCATCATTCTACTTCAGAGAAAAGTACAAAGTCTGCCAAATGGAATACAATTTCATATATGAAACTGTTAAAGTGATACAAGGTGCAATGAAGAACAAAAGGAAAAATGCTATGGAACTACTACAATTTACTGCAAATTCAAACCTAAATGCTGTGACTTTTTGTGAAATGTTATTCAGTGAAGAAATTCATCCTTTGAGTAAATTCAATTCAATTATCGAGGACGATAATTATATTTTATATGCCATTACCATCATTTAGGAATATCCTATCTAATAAAATATTGCAATGGATCCTATTAACTATGCAAGACTTCTGTACTGAAATCAAATCTGATGAAGTATGTATTAAATTTTCCAATCAAAAATTAAATTCTCACATCAAAAATAGATAATTGTTTGTGAGATTTAATAATTTAATTTATAAATTTTAAAAGGTTCAAGTACTCTCTGTAATAATTGATTGATTTTATTTCATAGTAAATAATAGCACGCACGATTGGTTAAGATTAAAGTTAGTTTTTATTAAAGTCGGCGGTTGGATTTGCGAAAAACATGGGGCGGTTGGATTTAGAGGTTTTTTTACTTTTAATCTCATCCGTTGGATTAATAGAAATTAACAGTTGAGATGTTGTCTCTCCGTCTTACAAAACTTCAATTGTCTCCCTAGAACCTTTTCCCAAGTAAGAAATATTTTACTCATTTAGTCCTCGGTAAATATGATGGGTGCATAAATCATTCCTGAAACAGGAAACACAACACTCAATTCTAGGGTAGGGCACAGCCCGACCTGCCAACCCGATCAAAATTGAAGGTTTTGGGTAAACTGAACCAAATTTAAAAGTGAAAACATGGACATGTTCTGGTTAATGATCCAGTTACCGGAACTGAATATTAAAAATAAATATTAATCACATCTACATCATTCGAAATCTGGCCGTCTAAATCCCATGCGACACTTCCATCCACTGTGAGATCTAATGTGGTTTGCATGTTGAAGTAAATATATACTCATGTCCCTTATATTTGTCCATTTTCTATCATTTACTACTGCATATTCTACTTTTTACTCATATATCTATTAACAGTTTATTCATAACCTCACATTTTGTATATATTTTTTCTACGTTAAGTAATGTATCAGTAATCCTTTTAGACAAAAAAAATGGATGAAGAAAGTAATAAAGATATGGTAAAGGATCAAATGAAAACAAGCAGTTTTTGTGAAAACTGCAAACAAATCTCGATCATTCATATATTTTAATCAACGGTTTCTATTTAATAGGCAAGAAATTATTTTTATTTACTGGAAAGGGTAAACCCGTAATATAACATTTTCAATATTCTCCAAATATTTAATATTAAATTTCATCCTGTAAATAATGGTAACTGTTTAATACTTCGTAACTCATTCCTTAAATTATGGCAACCATATGATAATGACAATTTAAATTTTGAATTATTCACCACATATTTAGAAAAATTAAGCGTGTTTCGTTTGTTTTTTCAAAAAATACCTTTGATTGTTAATTAATGAAAACTTGAATCGTAATTGATTCGTAGTATAAAACTTGATTCGTAATTGTATTTAATTGGCTAACAAATGTATGATTCGCTAATTAATGAAGCATGGTTCATGAACCATTCTTTATAATTTTATGAATCAAAATATTTGTTAATTTTTCAATTAGTAATGCACTGATTTGATTTATGGTCATGAATCATTTTTTGTAGATGTATGAACCATAGATCAATCTTAGTTTAAAAAAGTGTGATTAAAAGCTTAAAAAAATGTGGTTCAAAGCTTTACTATATGGTCATAAATCTACATTGCATGGTTCGTGAACCATCCATTTTAAATTTATGAATCATAAAGTAAAAAAGTTGTATTAAACATGATTATATAATTAAACTTTATTTTAATTGAATCTATGGTTCAAAAACCAATGAATCATAATTCATGATTCTTCTTTTATATATTTATGAATCATACATCATTTGACCATTGTAGCTAGATGTATGGTTCAAAAAAACATGATTCACGGAACATCCTTTGTAAAATTTATGAATCATACATCATTTGACGATTGTCATTTGGATTATGGTTCAGAAATCAATAAAGCATGGTTCATGAATCATCTTTTGTAAATTTATGAATCATACATCATCTGAATCATTTAGATGTATGGTTCAGAAAACAATATCTAGTATAAATGTGATGGATGCGTTAGATCTGCCATTGTAAGCGAAAATTGTTAGATACATCGGAATCTATGCCGACTTAACTTTTAGTTCAATTTACATTCAAATAAGAATCGCGAACTCACCGAATTCAATCTATCTAAAACTAAGGCCCGTTGGCTAGCCTCCCTGCAACGATTTGAATAATTTTCCAAAAAGAACATAAATCCACGACGTCCAATTCGGTTGATTTGGTGTTGAATTTGAAAATGAGATGTTTAAGAACGGCACAACCTCATAATTTTTGCTAATCGATTATTTTAGATTATTTGACTTTCCTAATATGGCATTTTGTTTGATTTTAGAATTAAATTTAATCCTTAAAATACTGTTTTTTGAATTTAAATTTGTCCCAATTTGTGAACCGTAGGGTTTTACATATGTAGGACCTGTATATGTTTATATTTTATAACATAGAGTAAGGATTCAGAGGGACAAATAATTTTTGTAAGACGGAAGGACACGATATCAACCGTATTTTGATTGATTTGACGGATGAGATTAAGTTGGTTTTAAATTTAAATAGGTAGTTGAATATGCAAAATACACGGGCGGTTGAGAGTGACGGTTATCAATCTCAACCGTTAGATTATTAGAAATCAACGGTTG
Source organism: Sedum album (assembly GCA_006409495.1). Taxonomy (NCBI): domain Eukaryota; kingdom Viridiplantae; phylum Streptophyta; class Magnoliopsida; order Saxifragales; family Crassulaceae; genus Sedum; species Sedum album. The sequence continues at coordinate 13,798 of QZGG01003007.1, forward strand.
AGATGATGTCCTACTGTCCTACGTATAAATGCATGTCCTTCTTGATCTCTTTCCTTTGCATAGAGTATATAGTGTTTTTACCTAATCTCTACTTTAAAGATATTATTACTTAAACAACATTTAATTCACCTTTATCTTTATAAAAATCAAAGGTGAACAGTAACTAGTTTTCTTTTTATTTGTGTACTTTTAAAATTCGAGGTTAAGTTCAAAACAGACGATATGTTTTGTAAAATAAAAGAGTTTAATCTCAATCGATGATTTGATTAATTTGACATGAGATTAAAATTAGTTTTAATTAAATATGACGGTTGTACTTGCAAAAAATACGGGCGGTTGGGATTGACGGTTATCAATTTCAACCATTAGATGAATAGAAATAAACGATTGAGATTATATCATTTCTGTTCAAGCTTATATATGTGTATGTAGAGGTTGTATCATGTGGAACCCCCCTTTTCATGGATCCATGGATCCCCTTTGCAGCCGTTGATTGCATTTTTTGTTTGCATTTTGGACGCACCAGATTGTGCCACGTGTTTGCACATGACAAATGCACACGTGAGTTGCACATGCTCATTAATGCGCTGGCACAATCTGGTGCGTCCAAAATGCAAACAGAAAATGCAATCAACGACTGCAAAAGGGGATCTATAGATCTATAAAAAGAGGAGGATTCTACATGATACAATCTCTGGGTATGTATCCGATTCTAATGATAAAAAGGTTCAGTCCAAAGCCCGACAAAATTATGTTTCGAATACCACTTTTGCCTCTGGACGGGCCAGACAGGTCAACCCGAATTTGTCTAAATTCAGAACCAAAGGAGCAACCCGTCACGAACTAAACTAACAGGCCCATATAATAATTTGACTACTAAATTCAAAAACCCTAAACCCTCCTTTCCGTCTCTCCTCGCAGGATTTGCCGCTGTGTAATGGGTAGTTTTTCCAACGCTGGGGGCGGAAGGATGAGTTCCGTAGTTGATAAAGAATTAGACTTTGCTAACTATTTCTGCACTTATGCGTTTTTGTATCACCAGAAGGAGATGTTGTCTGATAGAGTTCGTATGGATGCTTATTTCAATTCTATCATGCAAAATAAGCATCACTTTGACGGAAAGGTTTAATTTTTTTATTTCTGGGTTTTTTGTATATATGTCTGAAGCTGAACTTCAAGCAAATTGAGGTTATTTTTATTTACCTGATGTTGAAAATTTTGATTTTTTAGGTTGTATTGGATGTGGGGACTGGAAGTGGAATCCTTTCCATTTGGTCTGCGCAGGCTGGTGCGAGAAAGGTGTATGCAGTTGAAGCCACTAAGATGTCCGAGCATGCTAGAGCATTAGTTAAAGCTAATAATTTAGAGGATGTGGTTGAAGTGATTGAAGGGTCGATTGAGGATGTTATTTTGCCGGAGAAAGGTAGTTCATTTTTGGAGGCTTATGGTATTGATATTTTTTTGCCGAAACGTGTATAATATGATTATTTTTATTTGCAGTTGACGTCATTATTTCTGAGTGGATGGGGTACTTTTTGCTTCGTGAATCTATGTTTGACTCGGTAATTTGTGCACGCGAGCGTTGGCTTAAACCAAATGGGGTAATGTAAGTCTCTACTTATGCACTTGTGTTCATTAATCTTGTAGCTTTAATTGTGCTTAATTTGACGATTTTATATTGTGATAGGTATCCTAGTCATGCTCGAATGTGGATGGCTCCAATCGTGTCCCGGTTGGTTGATCAAAAGCTGAATGAATATGAAGGTTCGATGGAAGACTGGAATTATTTTTCTGAAGAGATGAAAAATGACTATGGTGTTAACATGAATGTTTTAACAAACTCATATTCCGAAGAGCAGAAGAAATATTTTCTTCATGTAAGCAAACTACTCGCTGTGATTTATGTTATAGTGCTACACAAAGGATTACTCTTTGTTCGCTCGTATGTTTCATGATCAAATCTTTACAATCATTAACCGTTTGGTTCATGATCAAATATTTTGTTAAATAATCTTCTGATTCAAGATAGTTTCAGCTAATTTATTTGTTTGCAGACTACACTTTGGAGCAATCTTCATCCGAATCAAGTTATCGGAACTCCTGCTGTTGTAAAAGAAATTGATTGTTCAACTGCAACTGTGGATGAGATCCTTGAGGTCAAATCACAGTTTTCTTCTACAATCGAAGAAGGCAGTGCAAGACTTGGTGCACTGGGTGGATGGTTTGATGTCCATTTCCGCGTATGCTGTAGTTTTATTGATTCTGTTTTTCACATTCTCGCTATATTGGATCGTGCAATGATTAGTCAACAGACTTTTTATTTCTGGAATATCAGGGCAGCGAGCAGAATCCAGCTATACAAGTGGTTGAGTTGACAACTGCTCCGAGTGCGGATCAAGGAACGCATTGGGGCCAGCAGGTTAGTATATGTATATCTGAGTACAGAGTACTTGCAGTAAAGATCCAAATTCATATGTATATGTTTATGTGTTTTGCTTTGTATTTATTGGTAACATTTAGACATTGTAAGGCCATTTGCTTTTGTTTCAATTCTTTGTTTCTGTTTGTGGTCCCTTTTCCTTGAACTCTTTTTTTTTCTATTACGCAGGTTTTCTTACTGAATCCACCATTTGATGTTCATAAAGGGGACAAGCTGAATGTTTCTTTCGCAATGATACGATCTAAGGAGAATCATCGACTGATGGAAGTCGACCTAAATTGTGAATTCAAGTTTTTATCCGGAAAGTTGCAACAACCTATTAGAAAGAAGTTCTTTATAGAGTGATAACATACATCAGCTGCTGGCAATCGAATGGCACAGGTATTGTTCCTTGACGAATCATCATATATTCTGCTACATGTTAACTTGTGCACATTCCTGATGTATCACTATATATCAACTTCAGGTTTCTGCTGTTGTGTGTCATCATGCAATTCAAATATGGAGTTGATGAAACCCACAGAATGTTTTTCCCTAAACAAGTCGTCAGTCAAATCTCAGAAAATGAATGCTCCAGCTATGTTGTACTTATATCTAATGTTCGACTTTAATTTCCAAACACACCGTGCTTACAAAACTTGAAGTCACACGCATGTACTAGACCCAATGTTATTTTCAACATTAGTTTCCATTACCCTCTTAACTCCATCTGTGCAACTCTTTACATCAGCATGTATTTTGTCTTCTCTGTTGAGAAATTAATGCCTTTTTTACTTTGTCATTTTGATGCACGAAATACATTATTTGTTCTGACTTTTGTTCTTATCAATAGATCTTTTAGGCATTCTACATGTACCTGGACCTTGCCAATGTTGAGCATCGCCCAAGAAAGAAATATCAACGCCTCATCGACAGGTATCGCAGCACTTCTTAAATGCCTATAAATAGTAGATCTCCGTAACCGTTTTGATTTTAGTGTTTCATGACCCTCTTTTCTACTATGATTCCATTAGGAATATGTGGTTGAGTATTCCCAACATGGTATTAAGGTGGTCCCTTTAGAATTAAGATTTCTTTCCTTCTCTTGGAGTTTCTGATTTTTTTAAAGCCGTGTGCGCAACTTGATCGCGTAACCGGTCAAGATGTATTACTTATTCTGCTAATATCCTCACATGCCTAATTTTAACCTTTATTGCGCATTGACTTCAGCTGGCACTTTGCTGTCAACCCAAACTTGTTTGTTTTCACACTATTTATATATTAAGCCTTGAATCATATAATTCACAATCCTCGAAGACTTATTTCTGATCTGTTTGTTCTTGATCCAAATGCAGAGATCCACCAACGCAACAGCTCGAACAACTACAGATGAGTTCCATGTTGACTTCATGCCTGCAGCAAAGGCGTACCAACCCTTGGATGTATTAGTTTCATCTGAAGATCTACCTGTATACAGTCCAATCCCTGTTGAAGATTTGAAAAAGGATATCAACTTGGGGCATACAAGTTCGTCAGGAAGTAATACGATACATTTGATACCTCTCCTTTTGTTTACATGTGGATTGATTCTTTGGCTCTTCTCGCATCCCAGTAAGCTGTAATCCTTTGCTGATGGAAATATTTGTTTCAGATTTTCTTGATTCACAACTTGAAAGGTCTGTTATTATTTGAGTTGTTTCTGAAATGACACGGATGAATCGAATATTGCCCGCTTTATTTGTCCAGTTTTATTTAGTAATTCAATTCGTATAGTTTCTTGCAACATTTTCTGATCTGTGATGAATTTATTTAGACTTCCCGCAAAATTTGGTTCTACATAAAAAATGGGTGTGAAAGAAACTCTTTGGTATCTAGAAATTTTAACTTAGACTAAAGAGCATTCGCCTACCAAGAAAAGTTAGTTTTTTTCGAAAACCACAGACAACATTTAGGATTAACTGAAAAATGTTTGTGAAGCAGGTTTTTTTTCCGTATGGTATCCCATCATCATAATAAACCTTCCACGTGAATATTTAAATTTTCATAGGGAGATTAGATTTCCAACATCAAAACATTGAAAAAATGGACAATTCTCAGAGATGATAAGTTAAGAAAAGTTTGATGGCAGCAAAAAGTTGGAATGCTAATTGCTTGGGGAGGGAGCTATGGCTGCCTCTGGTGCCTGTCTGTGTCTTATTAACATTCTTGAACCTAACTTCCCAATCAACTCCTTGGCAATGATCTCATTCGCAGCGTCAGACGGATGGTACTCGTCCCAAAACACATATTTACTCCTGTCCTTGCAAAGATTTGATGCTGGAACACACGTCAGAGCTGGCCTATTATTTCCGAATGAGCAGCACGGCGAGTCCGAGTTCTCAAACCCTGCCAGTCACAAACAGAAAAAAAGTTCAGGAGTCTGATAAATTCATAAATGGAGAAAAAGTGGAGGAGATATGTTACCAAATTTCGATGGGTTGGTAATAACATCATTGACAACATCATATGTATCACCAAATCTAAAGCTCTCGTTGGGAAGCGAAGACGACAGTTCTGAGTATAACTTGTTGGTCATTGACACTTCTGACAACAGTGGCTTCCCAGCTACATTGAATCCTAACGCCAACTTGTTAGTCTTTTCTTGACATTCACCTGATGAGCTTAACACCCTCTGCAACTGCAATTGAATGCACCCCATTGGACCTAAGCCAGATACCATCAGCTGCCTTGCTCCAAGTTTATGCAATACTTTGAGCTGTTGGCTTAAAGTGTTCATTAGATATTCAAAGAAGCGTGCCTAGATTTAAGTGTACATCCGTTTGTAGTTGAGAAAGGCAAAGTCCAATAAATGCACCCGATCGAAGGTCGAATTTGAGTTAGATGATATATGTGCTTCGAGATTGAGATAGATTCACCTCGATAATTCAATGTTGTTAACGAATATCAAGGAAACCGACCAAATCTCGTAAATTTTTTGTGGCTAATTTGCTCCGTTGGATATTTTATTATAACTTTGATGATTAAATATTAATTATATTTACAAATTCGTTTTAAATTATAACAATTCATTTGTTTGAATCATATGATTTGAATTATTTTAGTTTATGATCCTTACTCATATTATGAAACACGTTTATATAATGTATTTTTAAAACCATACTCAATGATTAAATTGTGAAAGGAAATGATTTCTCCAAAACATCTTCACCTTAATTGAGAGACTCATATTCAAACTTCACTTTGTGCTCGTCAATATATCGTTTTTGCGTCATCACAATTCACCATAAAAAATCACGAGCTATCCAAGTAAGCATTTTGCTCAATTTTCATGGATAATTTACATTACATACAGAGCTATCCGAGTACAACTTACATTACAAACATTTAGTATAGCTTTCAATAAAATTATATCAGTCAAAAATAAATAAGTATTTGAGCTCAATTTCACCCAAAGTTCATTTTTCCTTCTAATCAAAGAAATTCAAAAATCATGATGCATAAAACCTTACTTAGACATGTAAATCATAACCAATACAAAGTTAAAATATATTATACACACATGAAACAAAGAATCCATTTATAGAGGTTTACGCACAGCCATTTAGGAAATGAAATGGATGCAAAATAGCATTCACGAGTCATTGAAAAAGATGAATTTATATGAGTAAACCTCTACATATATAAGTGTACCTTAAAATTTAAATTCTACCCGCACATGATGGGGTCTTGGACAATTTCTACCTTCATTTGTGCTTGACGATCATGATCTACTTTCTAGTATTAGCCATGATTCAAGCTATTGATATTAATTAAGCTTAAAATTTAAATTATCTTATAACTAACACATTACCAATTGGGTAGCGGTCGTGTGATGACGTCGTAACAAGGAGTTGATTTGAAGAATTCGTGTGCACAACATGCTTCTGACGCCACCCGATTTCATTATGGATGACAAAGGAGTATTTTTCAAAAGGGAAATTAGTCGTTAGAGGCACGAGAAGATTTCAAAGGAATTTTCAGATTTAGATCCGGATCTGAATAAGAGGTTCCAAATTTGAAATTGGAGAGTTCGACCAAAAATATTTTAGATAGATTTTTGATCTCGAGATAACATAGTTGTCGTATTTTATGGAGTTGCAGGTAGTGGACGTGTGAACGTAATGAGAACTCGATAAGGGCAACTTTTGTTTTGTTCGTTGCAGCGAAGGACCTTGCTAAAGATGAGACCGAGGCAACAAAAGTCATCTCATATGGCTTTCATCAAGTGACCAAATTTGTCGAGGAACCGAGGCCACCGAGACGCCCACCCGACGTGCCAAAGCTTGCTAAGGAAAACACGGCAACATGTTTAAGCCCAAACCGGGTGTCCAAGGTCCTTAAGCCTTCAAGACATCCTTCTGAAAGATTGGGGCTAAGATGTGCGAGGATGTGTGGAGAAGTGCACGGACCCCGTGTAGCAACGTGTAGGGCCGTGTGCAAACGTGTCCAAGAATCCCTGCATGCGTCTGCACTTTTCCGCACGCGGCTACGCCCGCCAATGCGCTTTCTTGCACATACTGCACAAAAATGAGTCCAAAGGTCCTAGACGCGTCCCTAGACGCGTAGAAAGTCCTAGACGCGTCAGAGCTGCCCACTTGTCGAGCCAAGTTCCATTTGCCCCCTTTTGTATGCTTGTATATAAAGGACACCCATTAGAGCTTATCTCTCATCTAAATACCTTAAAATAGTCTCCTTAGACTTGTATTTGGTTCATATGTCAGGCTAGAGCCTTGGGGCCTCAGCACTCTTGCGTTATAAGAGAGTGTTGCTGGCATTGTAAGTTATTGTAACGTTTTATCCATTCCTTCCGCATTTTTTTGCAAACTTCCACCAAACACCCATGCTTCTGCACCTTATCATCCGATACGTTCCCGCTGCCCTAGCGAGTTCGTATCAAAACGACGTGTTTGGTATTTTAGGCCCTGGATGGACATGTTCTTTCTCGTTTTGTCTAAAATTTGGCGTGAATTTTAGGGACGGTAATGCTTTACGGGATCATGTTTCTTGTCATTTGAGGAGGTCGCGAAGTGAGTGCTTATACAGACATGGGTTGGTGGAGTTGGTTCAACACCTTCGCAAGCATGAGAGATGGTCATGCGTCGTTGCAGCGAAGTGTAAAAGAGTTGGATAAAGATGTCACAACCCCGATTGTGTGATTTGGAGGGTTTACCGATTCGCATGTCGTCGGGGTTGGAGGGGGCAATATTGAGGGAGATGGAGATTGAACAACAAGATTAGACACCTAGTGGTAGTATCAGACATTTTTAAGCCTACTGATGACAGATATTTTAAGGATGTTGAGATGCGCACCGATCCTTACCATGAATTTTATTCCAAAATCTTTTAGGAGAGGATAGCTAAGTGTTATGCAGAGACAATTAAGCAGTAAAAGAGGTTCCAAAGGATCTTAACAGGTGGGGGGTTATGCAGATTTTTGTGGTATTAGTTCTTAGATCAGTGGATAAAGCAGAAAGAGGTGGCGTCTCATTGGCAGACAGAGGTTTGTAATTTGGGAAGGAGGAGGAGATAATCAGTGTTGTCTATGGTGGAGGCTATAGGTAAGCGGACGTCGGAGAGACGCCTGACAATTTTTTAAAAGGAAGATCAGAGGAAAATCAATGTCTAGAGGTGTGAAAAGCTAGCGATGCTTATTCCTCTTGGGGATGCAGCTAAAGCTATAGTCAGTGGAGGGGTATTGCCAAGGTCTCAAGAGGAACTCGTCCGTAAACACCCACATGCTCCACCTTTAGTGATTTCCACTGACAAACTTCTACTTCAGTTGCACCTTCTTTGGACGATGTGTTGCAGGGTCTTCAATCTTTTCTGAGGGGTTCTACTGGGGGAGAGACGGGGGTTAAAACTACAATTATTATTAGATATGGTTCAAGGAGTAACAGGTCCAATGGAAGAGGAGTAAGTACAAAGGGTCTTTACTGCACACGTCACACTTTTGGCTTTCTTTCTTTTGAGTGCTCCGATTATTCCTCTTGCTAAACAAGGAGGAGGAGTTAGAGCGGTTGCAGTAGGAGAGCTTTGGCGGCGTCTTATGTCGAGGGTGGCCTTGGGGGCTGCTAGTACTTCAAGGAGGACTCATTTATTTCAATTTCAGTTAGGTATGGGTGTGAAAGGGGCGGCTGAGGCTATTACGTATTTGTTGAACCACTTGGTTGCAAAACATTCAAATGATGAAGGATTGGCGGTTTTGAAGGTGGATCTCACAAATGCCTTTAGTCTGGTTAGCAAAGAAATTTTCTTGGAAGGAGTGCCGCGGCATTTTTCCTGAGCGCTTGGATTGAGTATTGTTATGGATGTCAAGCGTTGCTCTATGTAGGTGAGTCAGTCCTTAATAGTTGTCGTGGATGCAACAAGGCGATTCTTTGGGACCTTTACTTTTGTCATCGATTTGCAGCCATTGATTCGTTGGATTGGAGAGTTGTGTCCTCGTTTGATCCTTAACATTTGGTATCTGGATGATGGTATTTTAATGGACCATCGAGATGATTTACTGACATCATTTCATATTATTTTGGAATCTGGGCCACAACTTGGCTTAGTTGTAAATCATCGCAAATGTTTACGACGGTGGCCAAATGTTGTTAGGGATTAGCGTCCGGAGGTGCTAGACGAAGTGGTAGTTTTGAGTTCTTCGACTTTATCGATACTGGGTAATCTTATTTCAGGTGATGGGAGAGGGGCTGATGAGGTGGTGGGGTAGAGAGTCTACGGTATTCAGCTCATCTAAGATGAGGTGTCTAAATTTAATAATCCTTAGCTGGAGTTATTACTCCTACGTGTTTGCGTATGTAGGCCGAAGATGATGTATAATTTGAGGAGTTCACCGCCCGATTGGATTAAGGAGTCGATTCCTCCTTTTGAGGCAGCAGTGCATCATAGTTTTTATTCCAAATGAATATCCTAGTACATGCAAGTTCGGTTTTGGGGATGGAGAGTGGCGATACCTGCGGTTTCGTATGAACCCGACAGTGTATCGTATGGCTCTCAAGTACCGTATCGGACACTATGTGTTCGTGAATTCTCGAGCTTGTACGGCGTGCATGGAGTTGCAAACTTCCGACACAGCCGGTGATCATGATTCTCATTGTTCTAGTGGTGGAAGGAGGATCAGGGGACAATGCATTATTCAATTTTTTGAAGTCGGCAGATATTTTGCTACTTGCTTGGGACGCTGATAGGGATCTTTGTGTAGATGTTGCTATTGTATCTCCTTTTGTGGGAGGTGTAGGGATAGGATCAGGGGAGGCAGCCAAGAGAGCGGAAGATAGAAAAATTGTTAGGTATGAGGTTAGTTGTTCAACGAATGGACTTACTTTTTTACTTTCAGCATGAAGTCTTTAGGAGGTTTTGGAGTGCGAGTGGATTAGCTTATTTAGACGGTAGCGACAAGATGAGCGGAAGCCAAAGGTATGAAGTTTCCGGCAACTTTCTCTATTTTGAGGCAAAAGTTATCTTTTGTGTCACATAAGGCTTTGAGGGACGGATTTCCACTATAAAATGAGTACAACTGAATGTCCGAATTATTTGTCATTACTTTTTGATTAATTAAGTTGATTGCACCGTCCAATTTTTAAATAAGAATAAACAAATCAACAAACCGGCCCAGAAAGATTGCAAAACTAGAGTTTATATTTGGGCCGTGCTTCTTCTTACGGCTTTCCTCCAAACCCTAGAATTTGGATTTTCCGACCACTCTCAGATACCGAATTCCAGCTGTTCAGTCGTCAAGTTTTGACCTTGTCGAAAATTGATGGCCGATTCTGATCAGAAAGCCAAGTTTCACACTGTTCGGTTCCGGTACGCATTCCCCACCATTTAATTTTACTAACTATTAGTAGAATAATGTACATGATGAATTTTTTTTAGAATTGCCTTAGTTTGAAAAATATTTTCCCAAATGCCCTCTTTTTGAAAACTCTTTCCCAAATGCCCTACTTCTAATGAATCCGGTTTTGTCAAAACCGGAATTCTAAAAATTAAATCCGGTTATACGAAAACCGGAATCCAACAAAATCAACCGGATAGTTAGATTTTCTAACTATCCGGGTTTCACAAAACCGGATTCAATTAAAAAAATAATATTATGTCTAGTCAGCAAAAATTAATGTCCGGACAACAATTTTAAATGAATCCGGTTCTATTAAAACCGGAATCCTTTAATTGAATCCGGTTTAATGAAGACCGGATAAATTCAATTGAATCCGGTTTCATGAAAACCGGATTTATTCGATATATAACCTTCTATTATTGGTAGACCAGATTTATTCGATCTATAACCTTCTATTATTGGTAGACCCAGATTTATTCGATCTATAACCTTCTATTATTGGTAGATCCGGATTTATTCGATCTATAACCTTCTATTATTGGTAGACCCGGATTTCACTTTTTCGATGACTGGACAATTTTATTAAACTTCCCTTATATAGGGAAACAACAAAACTCTATAACAAAAATAATAAAAAAAATACTAAAAATTCAAAATAAAATAGTAAACGATCGAATTTGCCCAAAAAACAGCATACCTCACGAGCGAAGCTCGTGATTTGTGACGGGCTCGTCGTTCTCTTCGAAACGAGGTATTATGGGCCAAATTCTGACACCGGGAGCTCAAAACCTGCTAAAACTTCGAAACGAGGTATTATGGGCCAAATTCTGACATCGAGAGCTCAAAACCTGCTAAAATGCACCATTAACGTGCACCTTATTTATAATACCATGCATGCATTATTTCTGTACAATCCGATTTTATTCAATTATTTCTATCTGCATGGACTGATTTCAGGAAATTTCAATAATTTCTGTGCAATCCGGTTTTCCCAAAACCGGATTGTACAAAAATAATGCATGCATGGCTTATTGCACGTCCTTCAATAATCTATGCAAAAACCGGTTGTATGAAAACCGGATTTCTAATACATTTCCGGTTCCAATAGAACCGGATTCATTTAAATATTGTTGTCTAACATTAATTTTTGCTGACTAGACATAATATTATTTTTTAATTGAATCCGGTTTTGTGAAACCCGGATAGTTAGAAAATCTAACTATTCGGTTGATTTTGTTGGATTCCGGTTTTCGTATAACCGGATTTAATTTTTTTTTAGAATTCCGGTTTTGACAAAACCGGATTCATTAGAAGTAGGGCATTTGGGAAAGAGTTTTCAAAAAGAGGGCATTTGGGAAATTTTTTTTGGAAACTAAGGCAAATCTAAATTTTTTCGTACATGATGAGGTTGTGGGGAGGAATTTGATGAGTGTGTGAAGGAGAAGGATGATGGTGATGATCTAAAGGTGATGTTGTTAATGATGAAGCTGCTGTAACCATTTCAAATTGATTTATGTCTATTTTCAGCTTTCTTTGAATGTTCAAATTGTCAATTATATGCAAAAACTTCAGTTTGAAATTTTAAAGTTGATGAATTCCATATAGGGTAAATTGCAGAAAACCACCCGTATAATACCCATAATTACAGAAAACCACCCGTCGAAAACGAATTTACAGTAAACCATCCGCATAAAATACTCCGTTAACAATTTACCACCTTAACACTGTTCCGTTACATGAATCGTTAAAAAAAATTAAAAAATTAAAAAAATTAAAAAAATTAAAAAAAAATTAAAAAATTGTTATATTGTGGTTCAAACTTTAAAAAAATTAAAAAATGTAATATATTTCATGAAATGTAATTTGTTATTTTGTGGTTCAAACTTTAAATTTGTTATATCCTGAAATATTGTATTATGGTTCATGAACTTTAAATTTGTTTATATCCTGAAATAATATTTAATAACAGTAATTCATGAAATAATGTAATATATTTCATGAAATCTAATTTGTTATTTTGTGAATCAAAAATTTGAAGATCAATCGAAAATAAAATTTATATTGTTAAATTATAAAGAAGATTTTTTTCTAAGTATAATATTATTATTAAAATTATAAGTCAATAGAGTATAGGGTTTTGGAGCGCGAGCGGATCAGCTGATCAAGATGGTAGCGGCGAGATGGACAGAGGCCAAATGTATGGAATTTCCTGCAGCTTTCTCTATTTTGAGTACAACTAGATATTCGTTTGTCTCACAGAAGGCTTTGGCGGACGGATTTCTACTACGAAATGAGTACAACTAGATATTCGTTTGTCTAATGCTTTTTATTTATTTCATGTACTCATATGTAATTTTTTTTAAATTTTTTTAATTTTTTTTTAATTTTTTTTAATTTTTTTTAATTTTTTTTTTTTTTAATTTTTTTTAATTTTTTTTAATTTTTTTTTAATTTTTTAATTTTTTTTAATTTTTTTAATTTTTTTAGTTTTTTTTAGTTTTTTTTTAATTTTTTTATTTTTTTATTATTTTTTTATTATTATTTTTTTATTATTTTTTCTAACGGTAACGGCAAGAGGTGGCGAAATGTTAACGGAGTAGTTTATGCGGGTGGTTTACTGTAAATTCGTTTTCGACGGGTGGTTTTCTGTAATTATGGGTATTATACGGGTGGTTTTCTGCAATTTACCCTTCCATATATCGGAGTTTCTTTATTGTATTGCTCTAGCTAATTGGCCTATAATTACATGTACGTGCTGTATAAAGACAACTCTTGATTACACAGATGAGGTTGTTGGCTGTTGCAAGACCCTTTTATTCTCGGGGGTTGACGTCTAGAATCCTTGCTGCTTCTTCAGTGCCGTAAATTTAGCTGCCAAGTCATCATAATCTGGCAGCTTAGGATGCACGTGCGGAGCTAATCTGTTTGTAGGGCATGATGAAATGCGAATAAGAGCCCTTTCATGTTCAGATGGAGCTGTTTTTTTGTTGGGTAGAGATATTGATCTGTTGGTGGAGGGGACCAAAGCTAGTTTATCATCTGCTTTCCCTGCTCCCACCTCCGAGGAAGGTTGGCATTTTGACTCTACTCTCAGTTTTTCTGGACTATTTGGATTTATACTGTATTTAATCAGTAGCTTGTCCATTATAATTTCTTCCTCTTCTTCATCGACATCTGTTATTGATATCTGCAGGGTCTTGCCACTTGTCAGGGGTTTTCTTTCTACAATAATCGGACATTCAAGCTTCTTATCACGATCAGCTGCTGAAGCCTCAATAGCCAACACCCCACGCTGTGGCTCTATTCTCTTTTTTCTCGTATCTGGCAAGAGATCCTTTTTAAGATTTGACTGACACTGGTGAACCGGTCTCTTCAATCCGCTCTGCCGCAACTTGTCATCCGATGCCTTAGCATCTCGGTTGAGGTGATAAGTTGAATTAATATCAGAAGGGCCAACAACACCTCTTTTTCCTTGCCCACCCACAAGGTAATGAGCCTGCCTCTTATGCCTTACATTATCCCTCTTTTCCTGCTTCTCTTCTACTGTCCCAGGCTTATACTTGACAGAGATTTTCTTGTCACGGTGCAGCGTTGAGTACCATGTTACTCTGCTTATGATTGCCTTCTCCTTACCATCAGACGGCCTATTCCCCTTCCTAGAACTTTTATGCGGTTTCATCGTCTCCTTTTCAGAGGTATCAGTATACTTGTTCCTGTTTACGTGATCCTACAAAAGGCATCCATCCCAAATTCAGATGAATGATATTCAGAACTACAAAATCGAACCTGAAAATAAAAGTTCAAAGCGATACCCTTACGACCGGAAGAGCAAGCTCTCCGCAAATATGCTTCTTGAAATTTCCAGAATTCCACTTCACAGAAAATTCAGCTGCCACATGTTCCATCAACCTTAGTTTCTTCTCCACTGAGTAGTGTTTGTTCTTCAAGCTCTCTGCAAACTACAGCACCAATAATTTTATTTAACTTATTTGCTCAGCTGGGAGTTCAAACAGGGTTTTAAAGTACCTTTTGGTTTACATAAAATTCCACGTTCTTGTCATATCTGCTGTGAAACAAGTCCCTCAGGTCACGCAATTCCGGCAGGTCTGAGAACCACGCAGCTGCGAACATCAGAGACGCCACTGCCTCTTTGCATTTCTCAGGACACTCCCTGCTTACAATTTTTCACTACTGATCACAAGGAATTTCACTTCATGTATAGTTTATCAGGCTGAACGTATTGAGCTTACTTTCGCCTACCGATACTCGAAATATGTCTCAACAACCAGTTGCATGAGTCCTCGATGAAATCATAACCCGAAGAAGTTCTTAGCTCAGCTAGAAGTGCCTCCGCCTGCACCATTCATTTCTCAAATCATTGTTGCAATCCCAAGTACCAAAACAAAGAAAAAAACAAGTTCCCACCCTTTTGTATGCATCCAACTCGAGTCTAGTTGCGAGCAAATCAGCCAAATCCTTCTTCAGAATCTTCTCGGTAGCTCTTCTTTTCCTCTGTACCAGCTCGACTCGGATCAGTGTCACCCTCAGCAGAGACTTACTGCATCAACAAAGTATTAAATAAAGTGTTAGAAGCACACAACGAAATCTGTTTCATACATATAACAACAGTATACCATTTTGATCCAAAGCTGTGTCCAAACAGCCCACCCAGCATCCTGTAAAAACTTCACAACCTTGTAGAACATAACCGTGTAGCTTGCTTGCTTTACATGGTTCATAAACATGGATAATCATAGATTACTTTTTTTGAAGGGTATTAAG